>VZTT01031420.1:0-51472 GCA_013400855.1 Buphagus erythrorhynchus | reverse complement strand
GGCCGGCCCAGCCCGCCGCACCACGAACTGCGCCTGGAGCCCGCCGCGTCGGAGCCGCTGCACCACCATCCCTACAAGTACCCGCCCGCGGCGGCCGCCGCCTACGACCACTACCTGGGGGCGAAGAGCCGGCCCGCCCCCTACCCCCTCCCCAGCATCCGCGGGCACAGCTACCACCACCATCACCACCACCATCACATGAACGCGGCGGCCGCAGCGGCGGCGGCCGCCAACATGTACTCGCCGGCCGGGGCACCCGCCGGCTACGACTACGGGCCCCGGTAACGGGGCACCGGCGGCACGAGAGACACCGCCCTCCCCCTTCCCGCCTTTCCCTCACCTCCCGCCTTACGAGTGAGCTGATTGGCCAGCTTGACCTGATCGACAGCCCCACAGCCCAATCGTCGGCAGCCGGGCCCCGCCCCGCGCCCCGCCCTGTTGGGGCTGTGAGGGCGGCGGTGCCGGGAGCTCCATCGCGGTGTGACCCGCGGCTGCACTTTGATAAATGAAGCCATATGTCCTTATCTCCCTGTTCCCCCGCGCCTCCGTTCGTGCCGGGCACCGAGGACCGTCGGGCGGCTGGGATGCGGTGGGAGGACGGGGAGGCGGCGGCGGTGAAGCGACCTGTCCCCTGTCACTCGCCCGCCGGGTCTTCTGATGGAGGTTTGGTGTTACCGCCGGTGCTGGCGGTGCCCACGGGTGTTTCCTGCCCACGGGGCCTGTACGTGAGCACCGAGCAGGGGCTGTGAGGCCGGCCCTGAGCCGTGTGTCATCCTGCGCTTGTTGGTGTCAGTCTCTCCCAGCCCGGGGCACATCGAGGGCTGGTTCACAGGTGGCTCAGGTGGTTCTTTGAGGAGATTCTTGGGGAAGCAGAGTTTAGTTTAAGGGAACGCTTTAAATCCTCACTGCCAGAACAAATTTCCCACTTCTCCTCCGGCCCTGACCCACTCGTAAGTTTTGGGGTTCACTGGGATGCCTTAACCACAGCAGCATTTTCTGGAGCTGTTGAGAAGGACCTATGGCCAAGAGCAGGGCCACGTGCAGCTGTGCTTGCACCTTGTTTTCCCAACAATACCTGCAAAGGTTTAAAAACCAGCCTGGGGGTGGGGGAATATCTGCAGAGTTCCGGCTGTGTGTTTCCCACCTGCTTCCCAGGCAGCCTCACACAGTCCTGCCTTCCTGCATTCTTTCCCGAGCTCTTGAATACTCTCCCATGGAGGTGCCTTTTAAAGGGACTTCAGGGTTTTTTTTCTCAGACTGGCTCACCCCTTATATTTGGCTGACCCAAACTGCAGTAGTCCTAAAGCACCTATTCTGCATTACCTGCTTGCTGCATCTTCCATCTTAATGCTGGTAAGTATTTCTTCTTTTTCCTTTAATTTCCTCATTCAGTAGTCGTTCCTTACCATTAAAAAGATAGCCCTGTTCATCACAGTTCTCCAGTGATATGTTTTGAATAGCTGGCTTGTGTTTTGTCAGATGCTCACTGAAGGCAGTCCCTTTGTGTTCAGAGAAGGTATTGAGCAGCTCCTCAGCTGTGTTGGTATACAGTATTATGAACACTTTTCTGATTAATCCACATAACTCCATTGAAAGATGGGGGTTATTTCTTTTAAAGTCATCTATTAATCGATTTTTGTGCATTTTCATTACAAACTCTTTAAAACAGGTTCTTTCCCTTGTGCAGGTGGCAGTGTTAATAGCAATGTTTATTTTGTCTCTGGCAGTGGGCTTTGGGCTTCCAAAACCTTTTTGGAAAGGTTTAAGAAGGGATACAGGCTACCATGAATATTTTATGTAATTTTTTTTCCTGTTACAAAAATATATCTGGATCCATAAAAAAAGACTTGTGCAAGAAATATGTATTTTATTTGACATTTGCAGTGAATTGTGAGATTCTTAGTGTCTGACTAAACCATAATTAATGTTCTCAGAAAGGTTGATGTAAAATAGCCTTGTGCTAATTATTAGTCAGTGGGAAATGGCTCTTGGATGTGCTCTATTGCTATTGCTTTGCCGCTATTATTTGAGAGTTTTCAGTATGATTTGTTGTCTGTAAACTGATTAGTGCCAAAGCTTTGGTCAAACATTTAATGAAGTTGTTATATTTATTATTTCCTTCAAAGATTATACAAACCCTTTTTTTTTCTTGATAGTTGCAGTGTAGGAAAAAAAATGAAGACAACCAAAGAATCATATCTGCAAAGTGTAGATACATGTAGATATTTGTAGATATATGTAGATAATCTTATTTCATTTAAATTGAAAAGACATTGGACAGTGACATTTATAAATATTTTTCCTCTTCTTTCTTTCCTTCATTTCTTGTTTGATTATTTGTGTATATTTGTCAGTTTGTCTGCCCTGAAGTCTAAGCCTCCCCTACAAAATGAGGTTATTTAAATCAGGAGAGTTCTTAGTCTGAGCAAACAGTGGCTCTGCATAGGTGATTGCTCCTTCCCTTCTGTCCCTGGCTGCTGCAGGTGCCCGTGGTTGTGGTAATCTGTCACAATACAACACTTTGCAAGGTTGGGGTTCCCAGGTGAAAACAGATCTGTTTGTATTGGTGAGCACCTGTTCTCTTCAAGCACACATAGAATAGAATGCCCCAAGATTCCAGGGCTAAACTGTGCCCTTAATGAAAGTGCCTCAAGGTCCTTGCCTTGACTGTAGGAATTTCAATTTTATATTTGTTAGAAGAAGAGAAAATCACAGAACTTCAAGCTATGGCTGTGGTCAGTGGGCCCTTAGGATCACCAGTCTGTGTTCTGTGCTAAAGAACCACAGCAGAGGTCCTGAGGCTGAATAGGAAGGAGACCATGCAGCTGTGTCAGGGTGACAGTCTGAACTATGAAAATGGTATTTCTAACTATGCATTTAGTCCATCAGCATGCAAGGTGCTTAGACATATTCACATTGAAGCATGTTAGCAGTCCAGTTCACGTTGTGTTTTAATATTTAAATCAAGATTCCTCAGGGATTTGACTGGTGTCCCTCCTTCCATAACAATGTCTGTCTTACTGAATGGGAGTGTTACAGATATGGAAAGCAAAAATGGTTATTTTTCTATCACAACAAAAAAATCCACTTCAAATGAACAAAACCCCAAAATGCTGCAGGTTGACTAGTAGAAGCCTTTTGAAAATCACAGAAAATATGTAACACTTTAATGTCCTATTACCTCTCAGCCTATTAGTCGGGATATATCATGGGTGCACCATGCATTACCTGTGTATTGTAGATTCATTTGCCAAATGACTTTGTATGATTTAATCACCTGTCTGGTTAAACTTCACTCAGCCCATGCTGTCACCACGGTCCATGGCACACACTAAGAAAGAAGGCAGCTGCATTTCCAGGGAATCCTTCCACTTGTGGTCACCTCAGTCCCACGAAGCACTTCCACACAAAGTGTATTTAAAAGCTGCTGTAAAACAGGCCCAAGTGTGGAGGCTGCAAGCATCCTTTGTCTCTTCCAAATGGAGCTAGAGAATAAATTAGCCATCTAGCTCTATTTTCTAGAGGTACAGACTGAGTTCAGGGATGGCTTCTGAGGTCTGAAAACCACATCACTTAGCTCAGTGGGTAAATCCAGGATTAGGCTCATGCAGGTGGAACAAGGGTGGCCTTTGCTAAATCACTTAACCCAAACACTGGGGATAGCTCCAGTTTTCAGAAATTGCTTTTTTCAGTTGATTTGGTTCTTTCCTTGCTAGTGGAATTGACTAAATTCAGTGTAAGATAGGAGCATGGGGATGAGACTCCTGTGTGTTTGCGGTGTTCATACACACTGTTTACACATTTAATAATGTTTTCTTTAGTCTTTCCTACTCCTCAGGGAGGCCCTATAACTCTGGCCAGAGCTGTGCAGGTAGTCCCCAGCAGCTGGCTCTCAGCATCCTGGGGTGTTGGCATCTCTTCAGTCAGTCTCAAGCACATACACAGGGCCATGGCCGGGGAAGCAGCTGCTTTGGCTTCCTGCTACAGTGTAAGGGTGGCTTGCAAGGTGGAGAATGACCCGAGGACTGTAGCAGGTATAGGAAGGTGTTCTGCAGGCAGCAGGCTGCTGTGGGTCTCCCATGAGCTACGGGCTTCTAGTGCATCTCTACAAGGAGCCATGGCTAGTGGGGCTACATGGCTTGGGGCCACCTCAGCTGGGACACTGTCCTTTCCTGCCAAGCACTCCTCCTTCTCTCCAGCAAGTGGATTTCAGCCTGTGATGCTGGATCCCTCACCAAGGGGCAGCTGTACCTTGATCTATATGGAATAAGAAAAGCAGGTTCACTCGTGCTGTGTAAGGTTCTGCCTGTATAAAGGGATCCCCGTGGCCACTAGAAACAAGTCAGGCACCCACAGGTTAGGGCTGGGGGCAGAAGCTGAGCCCTGCAGCCTGGAGAAGGCTGGAAGAGCAAACGCAGCAGTACCTGCAAAGCAGGTTTCAGCATCATCACCCAAAGAGTTCAAAAAGCTGCCGTGAGCCTGCTGAACACGGCTGGGCTGGAAGGTGGGAGAAGAGCGTGTGTGTGCACAGACATGTGTTGGTTCTTTGTGCTTTGCCTTCTATTGTTCGGTTTCCTGATAGGTTGAAACCAAATGTAGTTTTGCTGCAGCGCGTTGAGACCGCGGGTGCTTTGGCCTGACCCGCCGTTTGTGTGGAACTGCCGCTGAGGGCAGGGACACCCCCAGTGTGTCCCGAGGGTCACCTCGGGAGGTCCCCGCAGGTATGGCTGCCCCGCGGCCGCGGTGGAGGAGGAGGAAGATGCTGCGCGCACCCCGGCCGGCCCTGCCTGAAGATCCGGCTCCCTCCAGAGGGAAGAGCGGGCATGGCACGCGGTGGATCCGGCACGCACGGAAAACGAGAAGGGGCTTCAACTTCGGGAGCTGGGAAATACGTGATGAGAGGAAAATACAGATTTGGGGGTTAAAGGAAAGATTTGATCTTTTAAACGCTCTGGCATAAATAAGAAGGGACAGTCTCCTGTGAGTTACAGTTTGAGGATACTCAGCCAGCAATGGCTCAGCTATTGCTTTAAGCAGGTGTTACTAAGAATCCACCGTGTGTGTGTAGAGGCCAGTACTTGTGTATGGATGCAACGTTTTTCTAAACATATGCATTTTGTTCTTCATTTAATCATTCCAATTCAATTGATTGCTAAGATACATAATTTACACAGGTGTTTGACAAAACTAGGTGAAGTGACTACCCAAAGATTTCTATTATTGCCATTAACATGAGTTCAGCATGTGCATATAAAATGTGCTGTTACAGTGAGACACCCATTGTCAGTGGAAATCTAGACAGTGTATCAGAGGTTTGCAAATCTCAAAGAATAGTATTTCATACTTTTTCCCCAGTGTGTTGCACACACAATCAATGCAAAAAGGAAGAGCTGGTTTTGAAGACACACATTAATTTTTAAAAACTCAGACATGTCCCATATACACAATGTATGTACCTGTACAAGTCTGCTCTCCAAAGGCCCAATGTCCTTCAAGAGGGCTGTGTAAAGTATTATGTGTGTTACATATGCCAGAAAAAAACGCACTCATTCCCCCCATTAATAGAAATGACCTATTATAAATTTACCAAAGATACCATAGTTTTATAAATTGGCCACATATGTCTGTATAATATATTTATTATATCACATTTCACAGCATTTCTGTTTTATGAAATTCAGCCTTGAATTTGTCACATATGTTTTGCATATATGTGCAATAGTTGGCCAAGTATATCCAAGTAAAGTATGATAAATGTGTTCTTTCCATATGGGAAATTAAATGTTTTTCCAGATTTAAAAAAAAAGTTTATTAAGAGCAGCCTATTCAAAATAATTACAATAAATCACTCACTTCTATTTAGGTTAAAATTATAAATTTGAACTAGTAACAAAGTGATTAAGAACAAGAGCCAGAAAACTCACATTTAGGATCTAATTCTATAAGGAGATGGAGCAGCATAGATAGGAGGGAGAGGCCCTATACATTTTCAAGGCTTGCTGCTCCATGTTGTGATATCCTGCCAGGCTGTAGAGCAGCTTCCAGCTCCTGCTCCAAGGGCAGCCTGCCCTCCCCTCTGTGAGAGGAGCACTGTGAGAATGAGTGCCCTGTGAAGTCCACTCCAGCCTGGGTTCCACACCTCTGGGAACAGCTCTTAGTGGTCTCTGGGAGATAGAGAAGGAAAGGGAATGTTTTCCTGCAGTGTGCTCCTCCTCCCTGACGCTCCTTCTGGCAACCAGTGGGTGCTTCAGTGGGCAGGGCAGGGCACCTCGGCTGCCACTGCTGTGCTCGGTACCTGCCTTCACAGGAGTGACTGCACAGGTGCCCAGGGACTCACACTGATGTCCTTGGGCCTTAAATTGCAAAAAAAGAAGTGAAAAACGGAATAAACAACATGTAAAATTTACAGAAGCACCTCAGTGTGAGGTGTTAGCACTATTGCTTTTGTCATTGGTTTTAGCTTGGATGATGGGTAGGGGCTTGACACTTGCATTTTACTCCACTTGCTTTGTGCTCCCATTGTTCCTTTTTCCAGGGGTAATTGTTCCCCTTCTCTCCGTGCTCCTGCTTGGCTGCTTCAGCCTGACCCTTGCCTGAGTGTGAGCTCCAACCCTGGGCAGCAAGAGCCAGCATGAGCGTGGAGGGGCTGCAGGCAAAGCCATCATCTGGAAAGGGCAGAGGAGGGGTGGGGAGAGGTGGCCCTTCTCCCAGGCTGGTTCTATTTGAGCACTGCCTTGCACATTTCTTTTATTTCAGCAAACATGAAGTGAGTCTTTCATTCTATTCCCTTTCCTGCTTGTTGTCAACTACTTCAAACCAGATGGGCTCAAGAGATAAAACTATAAAGACTCAATGTCTCTATTTAGCAGGATGCCAAGTCTGCATGCCATCAAAATATCTGAGGCAAAAAAATCTGAACAGACAATACTTACTCTAAGTGTTAAGAGCAGCCTAGATGCTTTTCCATGAACACAAACAATGCATCCATGAATCACTAAGATTTCATATCAGCAATTTTTAAAATTACCATCGGGACAAATGCCACAGCCACATTCTCTGTCATGTTAAAAGTTACTCCATAGGCCCAGTGCACCCGCTGCCTTCTTACCTGTGTCAGAACATGTTTATAGCAAGCAGTGCCATGGGGGCCTGGAAAATGTACTTTTGCATGTGTGAGGTGCCAGAGCTATGGAGCAGAATAATGGTTCAGCAGTTGAACATCCTGGCTAGATTTCCTGATCTGGACATAATCAGGCTCAATCAGTCCTGCCACTGGTAGGAAAGAGAGATCATTGCTGTCCAGAAAGCATCTGAGGATTTCTATGTTTTTTTGCTGCCCTAGTTTATGTATACTGAGAATAAAAACTAGAAGGAAACAGCATCTAGCTGTAATCTCAAGTAAATTTAACAGCTTTTCAAATTCCCTTTTATTTTTTTAATAATTACAAACTCAAATTGTAACAGAGAATTATTAGAATATTTTTTTCACTGCCATGTCACTCTCCTGTGAGGAGATAATTAATACTCCAGGGTGGTTCTCCTGCAGTGCACGTGGCTGCTTCAGCACCTCAGTCCTTCCCACTGCTATCCCCTGTGGCACTGCAGCTTCTGGTTTTATGACTCTTCAGAGCACAGAAATAAATACACTCTCCTCTGGGTGAGTGCACGCTTATTTAGAGGTGTAGACTGTGGTCTACAGGATTTCCGAGAGTACTGACACCTTTTAAAAAGGATGCTGGGGAAGTAAAAGCAAATATGTCTGAGACAAAAATAAGTTTGAGTTTTAGAGGCCAGACCTATCACTGTATACCAGGTACTCTTCCTGCCATCCTTGTCCCTCGCCCATGGAGAATCTGGCTGGTGGTTTGCTCCAAGGCCCTTCATACCTTCCACAGTCTTCTATCACCTAACTCAGAGGGACAAGTTGCTCCTTTGTTTTGATTTATCCCCTCCCTTCCTCTTTCTCCTCCTCTTACAAGCCAAACTGTGAATCAAATTTCTCTGAGGTCAGAATAAAGCAGTACACAGCACTGCTGATAGGATGTACAGCTGTAGTTCAGACCACTAATCAGGTGAGCAAAACTTTTCCAACTGAGAGACTGTATTTTAATTTAATTTGATACTGTGAGGTCCTTACATGAATTGCCAACTCCTCCTAACTATGATCTTAATTCTGGATAGCTTCCTTCACATTATAAAAGAAACCTCTAGCATGCCTCAGAAGAGTAGGACATAGACAAACACAGCCAAGTTTACTTGGAAAAGCTATAGTAGGGGGACCTAGGCTGGAATTTCAGAATATTATGCTTTAGCAGAAACCCCACTGCCTTTTTCCTTCGTCATGGCTGTCAGTTTCCTGGTAGCACAATGGTCATGCTTAAACATCAAACTTTGTGTCTCAGCACTGCTGTAACATTGTCTAGTATTAATCCAGGCAGTCATGTGCCATGTTTTATGCAATGATCCACACTTTCACACCACAGACACACAGCCAGAAAAGGAAACACATTGATTTAGCACTAGTAATCCTTGTTTAATCCCCAGTCCTTTGGTTTACATCACTAACATGGCTCCTGCAGTAGTCAGTGTTCTTTGTTCTTGGCAGACTAAATTTAAGGGAAGATTTATTAATTTGCAAGTTGGCTTTGTAGATGCATCTTAAATATGCTAAAAACAAAAGCAGTCCAGAAGCCAGTATTGGCTTAACTATAAAAATCTGCTCTTTTAAACTCAAACCTTTGCAACAGTCCAAGTCAAGCTGCAGAGTAATTTTCTGGCTTGCTGTAGCTATTGCATTCTAAAGAACTAAATTTAACAACTGTCTCATTGCATGCCCCTAGCTTACTTCCTTTTTCACTCATTACTACAAACACAATTAATCTGCTCTTTCCTTGCTCATCTACACTAAGGACTGCAGTGCTTTGTGGCTCATGTACTGATAAGAGAAAGAAGTTGTTGGATTCATTTGCAAATAATGTTAGAGGGTCAGAGATCACCATTCATTCCAGTGGTGATAAATATTCCATGTAATTGCTGCACAAATGCTGGTGTTTGGGATTTATTTCTATTACTTTACGAATGTCGGTTGCTTTCTTCCCTCTCATGGTGCCAAAGACGGTGATTCCTGGGAGGAAGCCTTTTGTAATAATTTAGCTGTCATCACCCTCACTCCTGAATCCTCTAGGCCAGGTACAGGCTAGCCCTGTTCCTTTCTGGCAGGTGAGGTTTCAGAGCTAACTCCAGCACCTTAAAGTGGCTCTTCACTCACAACCTTCTGCTAGCAAGTCAGCAGAAATCTTGAGTGACAACCATGCTAATGGCACAATTTTAAATTTAATTTTCTTAAATTAAAAAATGTGAATTTCTTAGATGCAATCAGAAATCTGTATTTTACTGTTATAAACAGCCAACTGTGTTTTACAGCCTATACTAATACAGACTGTCTTTCTTGTTAGAAACCATTCTTCTTCAGGGAAGTCCAGGTTAGTTCCTTAGGCAAATAAACTGCTAGAAGACTGCAATTCACAATCAAACTATGGCATTTAGGCTCAACTCTAATTCAAACTAGTGTAGTCTGGTTGCTCATTTCAAGGAAACTAAATTGTGAAAGAAAAATCTGTTTACTGAGTGTTTAAATAAAATCAGTAGTGATACAAAGTTCATTAATTAATTGTATTGTGAAAAAGTATGGCATGGATAGTGCTTCAGTAATGTGAAGGATAGGTCTGTTCCTGCAAGCAGCCCTGCAACCTGTGTCCTTCCTCCTGAAGCTGATGAAACTCTCAGCTGTGTGTCTGAGATGCAGTTCATGTCCTCATTTTCAATTTGTACTTGCATGACTAAGTTTGTTTTTAAATCTACCTAATCAGACAAACATAAATATTTAACTCCCAGCAAAAGGCAGTAAGTTAGATGTAAGCACCCAGTAATCTTTAGAGTATCTTCCAAAAGACCCATTCGTAAATCTAAACATCCCTTATGAGTCTCCCTAATTACTTTAGACACAGATGTTGACAGTAAATGGCAATTTTTAGAGAAAATATACTCAAGAATTCCAAACTTTCAGACTCTGATCTAATAATGCTCTTAATAAGGCACGGGGTATTATTAATCTTTCTTTCCAGAGGGGTGCTGCTGTGCCAACGCCAGAGTATTTGCATCAAAAATTGTTTCCTATACTGACCATTTGCCCAAGATGGGTGAACTCTGGATTTCCTTTCCTGCTGGATGAGCATTAAACCTAAAGCTCAATTCTGTGGAAACTGCCCAACAGTGCAGGCTGCTGATGGCTGCCATGGAGGAATGCTGGCACCATCTGGGCCACATGTGTAGTGTTGAACCAGACAGCACAGGGAACAGGCCCCTGAACCATGTGCAACAACACTTTTCCCATTTATTTATTTCATTGTTTCTCTGTGCCAATTCTGACCTACTCTGAGAAGGGGGAAAAAGAACAAAAGAAAAGGTTTCTTCCAGCAGTAGGTTTGTGGAGAGTGACTGCATCTCATTCCACAAGGCTGAGGCTACAGCTGCTTGTACAGTGGGGGCAGCTCCTCTTCTGTGTGGGAGGTGGATGATGGGTGGAGATGTGCAACTCTGTCTGGTAGATGTAATGAACACCATCACCTCCCCTTGACTTGGAATCACTCAAAATTAAGGCTTTAACTTTCAACTGCAATGTGATCCTCCATGCAGCTACTGAATAGTAAAGAAATTATCAAGGAAATGCATTATTTAAAGTGTCACCACACTCTAAAATGTGTAAGGCAACATTTTATTTAGAAAAGTCTGGCAACAGTATCCTGGTTCTGTGTTTTAATGTAAAGAACATCAGGCTGGATGCTTAAGGCTTTCAGTCCAGCAATATTCTCTGACTGCAAGGCATAGCTGGATAACAGACCTAGACCTTAATTTGCATGTAAGATTTTCCTGAAATAATTTCTAAAGTCTTTGCTGTTGCTGTTCACTTTTGGTCACTTTTTCTTTCATTTCCACCTCTCTACAGAGCAGAAACAATTATTTCCAATAAAGTATCAACACTGCACAGCCTGGACACGGTTGTCACTGCAGCTTTGTGACCAAATCCAGCAGTACCTTGGCTCTCAGCACAGAGGTGTGTGTCTAGTATGTTTTAGAAGAATGCAAATGTTGCTTCATGAGTCAAACCAAAAAAACTTTCATGAATGATTTTCAGCTTCCATGACTGTAGAGATGACAAGTTAATGGAATCATTTGCACTGTGTGGATAAGGTTTTATCCATGTGATTCCCCTAAATGTTAATGGGAGTTGTGCAGCTGAATCCCAGACTTGCCACGGTGAAACTTAGCCCTAACTCTCCAAGGAGAAGGGCGCTAATTGGATTGCTGAGTTTAAATCCTTCAGCTCATCAGTCTATGGAAAGGATTTAGCACTGGCTCTGTAAAAGGCTTTACACAGCTTTGCAGAGCAATGCTGGGGAAGATTTTTTCCCTTTCTTTCTTGTGATTAATTGTGAGGCTTGAGGTGACAGCAGACATAATGAAATTCATAAATGCCGAAGGCCATCCCTAGTCACATTCCTGGCTGTTGGTTTAAGTTAGAAACTGACAGAAGTGTGAACAAATCAAGGGTGTCCTTATAGCCTTTCAGTTACGGGGAAGAAAAAGTAACTGACAATGAGGAACCACTGGAGGTGGTTTAATGGTATAAATTTTCAAGAAAGAGTGATGTTTTACACTGATTCAGATTCTTGGATACATAAATGACTTACAAATAGACATATTCTGCCCCCACTGCAGTTTGAGGGATTCCAGTCCTTTTTTACCAAAGACATTGGCACAAGTTATGTCAAGCAACCTGCCAAAGGAAAGGTGTTGCAAAACCTGTAGCAGAACTCAAAGCAACTTTGATCTTTGTTTGTGACTGGTCTTGTTCTGCTTGTTATGAATTTAAAAAATCCACTTTCCTCTATGGAAGACAAAACTTATAGCTTAAACAAGCAGCATAAGAATTAACCTAGGACTCTCACTTCAGCCTGGAGACAGATTCTACCATTTCCCCACATGCACGTTTGAATTACAGTGCTAGGAATTGCTTCACCAGTCCTGTTTCCCTAGTCCATGGCACTGCAGGATGTGTCACGTCTGAGCATATATGGACCAGACACTGATGCGCTGATCTTTGGAGCCAGCTGCCAGCAGTCTCTGCCGGGGGTTGCTGTGATCTGAGAAGGACACACAGTGGACAGTTGCTGTGTGATAGTCCAGCACTGCTAAGGGCTTCAGCTTTTTCCAGCCAAAGATCCTGATGCGATGATCCCACCCTGCTGTTGCCAAAATCTTCTTGTCTGGACGGATGGTGATATCAGATATGCCAGCGTTGACAAGTTCGTGTGTTTTGTAAACCTTTGTGAAAAAGATACAAATGAGCTCTAGTTGTTCAAAACAGAAGACAAAGGAATCTTTTGGTACTTTAGCAGGTGTTGTGCCCACCCAACACACCACTGTCACACAGGGAGCGTGGAGCTTTTCACCATGTGGTGGATGGTGCTTGGTGAGAACAATGATAGACAGAGACAGAAAACACCTTAACTGGAGCCTCCCATCTCCAGAGCAATTTTCACAAAATAAACTCAACTCCTGTATGCTTTTAGTTTATTTTGCATTTAAAGCTAATATATATTCTGTCACAAGTGAAGCTCTGAATCGAGGTTTTGAGCACAGCTTTGCCCTTTTCTTCCAGCTATTCTTGTGTGACCTGCAACGTTCAGAGCTAAGGCCATATATTTTCCCTGCTTCTGCAATATTCCCAGGCTGAGACCCTTCTGAGCTGATGGTTAAGCTACCTGCTACTCACTTCTACTGCTGTGGCTCCTCACAAAACCCTCAATAAGCTGTTGTAGCACTTACCTGAGTCTTGAGAAAGGAATGCTTCCAGGAATTGGGTTACAGTGTCAGGAAATCTGTATTTCTAGTACTCCTTCCCAAGAGACTTCTATTTACACCAAATCCAAGGAGGAGATTATAGCCAAGTTATTGATTTCAGTCTTGGAAGCCTTTTGTTACTGTTTGGAGACTATTGGGGCACAGGTTTCAGAGGGGTACAATTAAATTGGGAGGCATTTGGCTTCCTTTGGGAGGCACTGGGGCTGCACAGGACTTAGCCCCTGGAAAGAAAAGGTTTCGTTTCACTGACACAAGTTTCTCTTGAAGCACAAAGCTCAAAGTAACACACCGTTGCTGTTCTCACCTCAGGTAACTTGTCTGAGTGAGCAATCTGCCTCTAAAACACGTGCAGAATATGGACAAGTGTGTGTGTGTTTGTGTGTATTGGAAGAGCTCAGCTTCTGTCACAATAGGGAGAACACCTTTGGCTTATAAAGCTGGCCCTGAACTGCTGTTATTTGTAAGTACCACTGGAAATGACATATTATGCCACTGTCTCCTTAAGCCTGAGTCTGTAGCTATCCAAAGTTTATCATCCAGTTCCTGTTTTAATTCGCTGTGTGGTGTCTACTGTTTGTCTGAGGCTGGAAGAGATTGACAAGCACATCACACCTCAAGAGCTTTCCTCTTTGAAGGAAATTCCATGATGCACAGCTAGTACAGGGTTATAAACACATATTATTGCAGATAATTTTAACCTTTATTCTGGATGTAGAAAACTCCAGAAATGTTGGCCAAGATTGGTTTCAGATGCAGCTGAACACATCTTGGAACCTTACAGGCACAAAGCCATAAGCAATTATTTTTCAACTATGTAAGAACTGCCCAGCTAGCTACTCAAACAGCAAGAGCTGTGCAGTTTGGTAAGACAAAAGGTTGAATGAAACTTGACATGCTTCTTACATGCTCTATATATTTCTTTTTTAAAAACAACCTGAAGAATGTTTCTACAACGAATTCAGAACAGAGGGCAGCAAGTTTTGTTTAAGCCTAATGAGAAATAGCAGGCTGTATGGGGGCCTCTTGGTGGGGCTGCTACTGTAAAATCTATGCTTTTTGTTAGTATGTGTGCTCCAAACTCCCCAGGGTAGGCCTAAGGCAGCATGGCCTCAGTGGAATTTTTATTGGTGTAAATGTCCTGGCAAGGGAAGGATTTATTCCTTACATCACCAGCCTGGCAAATGTAGGATGGGTCTTACTCTGTAACTGAGATTATTAACTAATGGCTATAACCAATCCCGGGCGTGGTGCTCCCATCATTAATGTCAATTATGTGGGCAAGATCCATACAGCACAATCAGGGCAACTGGAGAAATGGCATGTCCTCAGCAAGCTACAACTTGAAAAGGAAGCCTGTAATGGTGATGCCTGTTGGCTATGGAACATGAGGGAACAGTGGGCATTTGTGCATGATCTGCAAATACAAGAGTGAGAGAGAAAAGCAACACAAAGGAGAAAACTTGCTCAAGGTATATGCAGCCAGGTGTAATCCTACTGCCAGGATTTGTGCCATCCCAAGACTTACTGCAGTAAGTCACTAACTACAGCCATCAGATACCAACATAATTTCCTAACCAGAAAACCAGCTTGTAATTAAGAAAACAAAGAGGTAAAAACAGGTGAGCTGCTTTCAGCCAGTCACAACCAAGGACACTTGCATCTACACCCAAAGCATATCTTTAAGCCCTCTGCTTATTAGGAAAATAACCAAACTAGCAGCAGACTAAGCTTCAGCATTTAGGGGAAAAGCCTCAGCAACTGAACCAACAAAACTTATATTTTACAGCTTACAGGCTTTTTTCTCTTGTCATATAAAAAGAAGCTTCTGTGGTTATCAGATTTCTTATTTCTTCTTTGTTTATTCACCTGCAGAAGCTGTTTACCTCCTACATTCTAGCACAAACATCATCACATAATTACACTATCTCATCCAAATCAGAAGGCTCATAACCAATCCTGTCATTTGCTGACAGTGATGATTTCAGCAACTTTCCTGTAGAAGACAATACAAACTTTCCTCATAGCAATAAAGTCTGCAGTTACCTTCATCATGTATTCATTGACACACTGGAACACTGCCACTTAAAACAGAGCTGCAGTACCATCATTGCATCATTCCCTCTCCAACGGCAGATAGCTGTGCACCACGGTTACTTATTAAAACCTTTTAGAATTAAAAATAATGTGCCACTGAGTGGCTTTCCAACGTCTACCATTACCTCAGGTACCTGGAATGTCAGGGAAAAAAAATCCCCATCTGGTTTATATTATTAATGCAATAGTGGAAAAAAACTTAATCTATGTCCTTGACAATCTCTAGTGCTCATATGAAAGATGCATTTTTTAGAGCATTCATGCTCCCATGAAGCACAGGAACATTGCTTGTAGCTTATAATACTTGGCATTTAAATTTCTTCTGAGACAACCTTCTATCTCTCAGTGTGAGGTGCTGAAGGTGCAGCTAATCTTACATCCCCTGGGAATGGGAATACTTTGTGAAAAACAATACTTGGAATATTTCAGGTGAACAACTCTTTCTCCTGTGAGTTGTACCTGTAGCCCTGCATACAGTTAAATGATAAGTGAAATGTGCTGTAAAGAACAATATTTTCTTTGACTTCAGGAAAAAAGTTTTGCTATAAATAATATGAAAGAACAGCTTTCTCTCCAGCACCAGAATATTTGAAAATTTAAGAAGTCTGTCACGATGTCAGATTTCTGTCACCTTGACCTTGAAGAATGAGCCTCAATACCAAGTTTCTTACTGGGGTTGCTCACCTTCCTTCCACTTTGCTGAGTTAAGGATACCTGGTGCTGATGGTGACAAGCAGGGGGAGGCTGGGCAAGGGGAGGGCAAACAGGACCAAAAAACCAGCAAACCCAAACCATGACAACTGTGTATAAGAGACCTTCACTACTCGTTCAGAGTGCAGAGTGCCTCTTTCATGTCGTGTTGTATTGTGCATTGTGTAGCACCTCCTCATTGAGTGCCACATCCTCCAAACTTCACCAGGATTGGATGTGTTTGCACCACACAGTGCCCTGCCACCCCAGAAATGCAGGTGCTGTGGTGATGCCTCACAGATTCCACACCTCTACAGTGTCCCCCAGGTGATGAGTCACCACTGGATGTCCCAGCATGTGCTTTTCTTCCTGTAGCACCATTCAGAAAAAACAATTAACTTGCTGTAGTACTTAAAAGAAATCTCCATAAAAGCTGCAAGGTGGAACAGCAATTATTGTTCTCCCATGAACTGGTGTATCCAGCAGATGTCTTCTCAAGGATGACATTGGCACACAGGGGTTGATTCAGGCCCTCTCCATTGTTCATGGGACAATTGCCACTTTAAAAAGGATAAAGCACCCAGCAGTGGAGAGGCTGTGCATCGGCCGTCTTAATTTTCATGAGCCTTTTTGCACTTTATTTCCACACCTACATTTCCAGATCGTACTTAATGTCTTGGCACTGTTGGAACACTTGCTGCTAAAGTTGTCTAGATGAAAGTAGTATTTATGGCCATTCCCTAGCACGGCCTGAGCTGGGGATTACACAACCTCCTTCTATCTCTGCCACTCACAGTACCACAGACATGAACTGGGGTAGCCAGTTGCCTGATTTTGTATCTCTGGCTGGGCCCTGTAGGTGCCAAAAGAAGCTGGGTGCCTAAACCTCATGTCCCCTTGGTGCTAGCTGGGCTACTCCTACTCTTTCTGTTTGTGAAGTATTTAATAGAATACTTCTGTCTTTCCCACAGCTTGCTACAGCCATTCAAGCAGAACCTTTAGAAAAGCAATCCTTTGTTTCTCATTTTTAGAACTCATTTATAATGTTTAGGACATTCTGAGAGCTGGATACTACCATTGTGATAAATGAAGATACAGAGGCATTGGCTTGAGTAATGCTAGGCCTATGTGACTGTTGCAACTTTGGTAAAACCAGAAACATGTGAGAGAGGGTTTTTTTCTTTTTTTTTAAATCCTCACCATCTTTTGCTAAGTCTAGTCACATAGCACAGACATTCTAACCAGTCTGTGATTAATTAGCTAGAGATCTGCAACAACTCCTCTTCATGACTAAATATTTTTTTAGTCTATCAAACTGTTAGTGCAAAGTGGGATAAATGACACTAGAGGGCCAGTGATCCTGACCTGGAGGTTCTGTTGCTCATTGAGGCTCCAGATGCTAAGCACCTTTTCAGAAGAGCCCGAGATCCCCTTGGCCTTCTCCGAGTCAAAGTCAAGGCTCATCACTGGCTCCTGGTGGCAAATGAGTTGGCTCAATGCTTTTCCCATTGACACATTCCAGAGGACAACTGATCCATCTTCATAGCCAGCCAGAAGCACAGGTTGTGAACCACAGCTGAGCTGATTAAGGAAAAATAAAATTGTTTGAGAATTTAATAGTCTGTTTTGAAAATTACCATCCCTGTGTAGGTTTTAGTCCACGCACCAAGAGAATAAATTAAAATGCTGACTGATGTAGAAGTGAAAAAAGTTGAGATGATGTCAAATTTTGTTATTCCATCCACTTACAGAAAGCACTANACACACACAGGAGAAAATTTCTCTTTGAAAATCCAAACTATTGCCCTCTATAACAACTGAAAAGAGCCTGCCTGAAATTTTCGGGAGCTTTACTTCATGGTCTGAACTTTCTTTGCACTTCATAGAAAAAATTCCACAGAGCAGCTGAGTTACTCTCAAGTAATACAAGGTTGTGTGGGCACTGTGAAGTGCCATGCTCAGGGATTCCAGTTCCACACTGCCAGGTGCAGGGCTGCACAGAGAGACTGCCTGCCCAAGCACCCCACAGTGCTTGAAGGTAAACACTGAACCTCCCAGCAGGAACCGCTGGGTCAGTCACCAAGGGGTTAATGGGCGCCTGAGTCCCACTGTAACCAATTGAAAGCTACTTTGATTAATGATGTCACAGGCCAAAGGGCAGGGCACCCTGGGCAGACACCTAATTTATTTAAGCCTCTGAAATAACTCAAAGAAGGGAACATTACTGGATTACATGTCACACTTAAGGAAAATATTCATCATTGCTCCAGCCAAAAGACTAATGATCCTGTAAGCAGTACCTGGTTACGAGAGTGAAGATGCAAATCCCTAATGAAAAGCAACTAAAAAATCGGCATCTGTTAATGCCAGCTACTTCTTTAATAGGAGAAGAAATATCAAAATAGACATTGGGATTATTACCACCTCATGTAGGCACATCTAAGAAATGTATCCAACAGGGTATTCAGATCTTTCCAAACACTATCTGCTCCTACACGATTTGTTTGCTCAGTATTCAATTAAGATAAAGGTAAAGGGCATAAAGAATTAATTTTTAGCAGTATTACGTTATTGAATGAAGTCAAACTTGCTGGCTGTCAGTGTCATGATACAAACCTGTAATGGCCAAAGGCTCACTGCCTCTACTAATGGTCCAGACTGTTCTCCCACTGGTTATTCTGTGTTCTGGGGGGAGTTAAACTAACAAGAGATGGGTGGTCTGAGTAACACGACTGCCAAGTACCAGCCTCGTGTGCTTCCTTGGCCTTACTCAGTCTAGAAAGTGTTTGAGGAAGAGAGCTCACTGAGCAGGGAACAACATTGCTCCTTAACAGAAGGAAACCAAGGGGAAATCCTTGTAAATTTAAGAAATCCCCTCTATCATCCTTCTGAATGGGTCTGTCCACACCTGGGATCTTGGAGGAGCCTCCTTCCTTCCTTTAAGATCCTTTTTCCGTCAAAAATGTAGGGAGCATTCTCTGGCTAGAAAGGCCCACAAAGCAGGTTTCTCACAGTGCCAAGAATTATGAACAATTTTTCTGAAAAAATTTTGATTTGCTGCAATAATATAACATCAGAGCAATGAATTCATTGATTCATACATTGAGTCAGATACATGTGAATTAATGTTAGCTCATCAGGTATTTTGGATGAAGAATATCTGGTTTTTGATACCAGGTATCAAAAAAGTTTTTAAAAAATTGGAATAAAATGAACATTCCAGATTTTATCTGTATTTAATAAAGGGTAAAATCTTCAAAGCAAAACAAAGGATTTCATAGGTACTTTTAAGTTTAAAGAAAGCCCCCAGTTGAGGCATGGAAAACCCCCACAATTATTTGTGCTGCTCCTCTGTGAGCACAAGACTCCCTCAGAGCTGGGGTTTCACAGAAGTTGTAGCTGTCATCAGGCAGTGAAACATGTCAGCTCCTCTCTCTGCTCCACGCAGGATGGTGGCTTCCACAGGAACTGCTCACCCTTATGCAGATGGCAGAGACAGGTGAGTGCTCAGCATTTGGGGAATGCCAAGCAAAACCCTTTCTTTATTGTGCTTTATTGTGCTGTGGGTATTGCACTTTAGATTTGAAAAACAGTAATTTGCCATTGAGATCTAAGATTGGTGTGTTTTAAAACCCAAATACTGTTTCCTATGAAATGCAGGTCTCACACTACTTCCTGACTTTCCTAACCATATGAAGTGCAATATTTCAATGGGTACATGAACTAAACAATAAAAGTTATTGAAAGATAAGTGGAGCTCTTGGTCTGAGCCTGGACTCACCAAGCAGTGCTTCACAACGGCCTATTTATTTCAATTCCCAATAACAGACACTGCTGGAGAGAAGTCTCACCATTCATGTTCTGTTTCAGTAGAAAAATTAAATTATAAATCATTGCTCTTCCTAAGCAGAGCATTTTGTTGTTGCATTTGGATAACTGTCAAGGAAGGAAGAAAAGGTGATCTGCTGTCAACTCAACAGGAATAATTGCAATAGTTTATATAAAGTAATAACTCGGCATTTCCAGTTTCGACATGTATTATTCTTGTTGAATTATTTTGTTTGCACCATTATGCAATATGATGCCTTCCCCAAGGAGTGCAAAAAACTTAAGGAAAGACTATCCTTACTCCTACAAATCCTACTCCACCCAATTAGTAATAGCAGGAAGGTGTGAAACTGAAGGGACAATGTATTTAAGAACATGAATTTTCAAAAGAAAGCGAACGAACTAATATCTTTAAGGACAAACCTAGAAAAATAAGGGGGGAAATGCTCAAAAGAACAAAATAAATAGCAGCAAGCTTTATGACTGCTTAGGAGAAGCCAATGAGGCTTAATTGAGAAGCCTAACCTCAGTTGCCTTCTGCTCTATAGTAAAGTTTCTCATTCACACCACTGCTGCTAGGGAGCTTTGTTGTTTCCCTGAATTGCAGAAAAATACGATGGTACCTGGATGCAGCCCCCAAACTCTCGCTGGACAACCACCCCAAGCACTCTTCCTTCAGGCCTTTATGGGGCTCTCCCTGTCAGCTTCTGTTTCAACTTGTTAATTTACTGTGCCATAAGCAACATCAAATAGTCTCTTAGGCAACTCCTGAGTGCTGGGCTGGGAGTGCTCATCTGGGTATGTCTGTATTGCCCAACACAGCCATGTACAAAGAAATCCTGGAGGGCCTCTGTTCAGGAAGGGGTGCAGCTGGGTGAGCTCCTGTTCTCATTTATGGTTACAGGTTTATGGTTACAGGGTTACTCAGAGAGCCACTTCCAGTGCAACCACAGAACAGAATGCAGAGCATCACTTTGGTACACCACATGCAATTATTTCCCTTAAGGGTATCCTCTTCCTCGTGCCTTTAAACCAAGTTGCACACATTTGTAAAAGAGCAAACACAGCTGTGAGACTCTAAGGGATTATCTATACTTTCCTGGTGTAGTCTAGGAAGTTATGGTGAGTTCTCAAAGTCAGAATTTGCATGGAATAACTTAGTTCTCCCAGTTCCCAGTCCTCTGCTTTATCCCCACTGGCAACAAAATAAAAAACTATATAAAATTAAGACTCTGCACCTGCTCTGCTTCCTAGAGGAATATCAATATTAATGCATGTAGAAAATATGGCAAGACAGAGGACTTCTTATACAGGCAAGAAAAATTTTCAACACTGAACATTTCCACAGTTATCTCCATCTTATTAAAAAATGTCAAGGAGACAGAAAGACCCATTCATTTCATCAAGCACTGAACACTGATTGCATTTTTAGGAGAAACTTTGTTTAACAAAAGCCTAATCAGCCTATTTAATTTCCTCTTTTTTTTTTTTTCCCTAGTTTTTAATTACAGCATGGAACTTCAACTGTGGCCTCTCTTGGCTTTTGTCTGAAGTCAGCAACTGAATTCCTCTAGATTTCAGTCAGTTCAGGATCTTGGGTAAAGACACCGAGGCCTCAAACTTTGACAATATTTTCAACCAAAACCAACACAAATGTTCCAACGAGCCTGCAGGAATTATACCCTGGCATCAGCCCAACTGGTCCTCTAGACCTGTAGCAGTTGTCAGGGGGTTACATGGGAATCAGCTTTGCCACCAGTTCTCTGGAGATTTCAAGCCAATCACCTGAACTCCTTCCTCCCTCTACTGCCACCTTTTTGTATTACTTGTGCTCACCGCTGGCAGCCCATAAACATTATTTGCTAAATATTTTGCAAATGTGGGTTTTTTTCACTAACTACTTTTATTTACCTTTTTGTCTGTAGTCAGTACCACTATAAATATTTTGTTCCTATTAGAACAGAATAGAATGGAAATGTTCACAGAGTGTTTCCTCATCCTGAGGGCACTGAAGTGAATTGAATCTGCCATTAAAACCACTGTTTTTAAGCAACCCAAACATTTCTCATCATTCTTAATGCAGTGAGAAACCATATCAAACAACTGGCTTTGGTAAGTCACTCATTTTCCTCTTGATTGATGCAAAAACTGTATCTATCCTAAGGATACAAAGCTTTCCTTGAGCATTTGCAAATCTTCCATTAAAGCTTGGAAAGCTCTGAAAGTTACATTAAGGATGTTCACAAATCTTTCCCCCCTTTAATAGTATAATTACTTGATTGGTTTGATTATAAATCAAAATCCAAGTGAAGAAAGATTCATGTGCTTCATATAAAATGAATCACAGGGAAAACATTTCACAATTAGCAGGCGCTCTTGCCTTACCTGCCATAACTTCAGACACATGGGCATGCCCAGCTTGGCACCCACCTCTGGCTTCAAGGTACAGACTGATGTCTTGGATGGCAGCTCCAAAATCTGAACCTGACATCAGGAAAACAAGAGGAGTTGGTCAGGTTCCAGGTCAAAATTCTGCTGTTAAAAACACAAGTCTTTTAAGGTGATTAAGGTTAGTATAAGCTCTTTCAGTAAAAACTGTCTGGAGAAAATGGAGGAATGCATGCTAAGTTGGAGCTGTAGGGGGAATCTACAGCTAGCTAAAGAAGTGCATTGTTTTAGGAAAGACCAGACGAAACTGCTGGAGTGAACGCATCTTCTTCCACTCTTCTATTTAATTGCAGCCTTCTTTTCAAACAGTGGATGACATTGTGCACACAACAGATAATACTGTAGACTGCTTAATTTGAACACACCCCCTGCTTTCTTTCCCCCTTTTCCAGCTCTGTTGCTAATTTTTTGGCTGTATTCACCTGTGAACACTTGCATTCTCTCCTCTGTGCTGCTGTGGTAACACAGAGCTCACAAGGAAATACAGGCAGCGTGTACATGCAAAAGGGATTTTTTATTTACTGCTCACTGCACTAACAGATTGTAACCTCACAATTACCAGCTAAGGTGGCTGCAGTGGTGTCTGCACACAGGTACTTTTAACACAATGGTGTGTGACCCTGCCTAAAGCAGGGTCAGACAATGCTGTATTAAACACCTGTTCTCTCTACAGAGCAGCTTCCATTGTTGCTTGCTCCAATGGTAATGAATCACGGACCTAGTTTGGGTGGTTTTGATTTCTTTCTCTTTTTTTTTTAAACATTGGGCAAGTTGTTCCTCTGCCAAGGAAGTAGCTCATTTCCACCTCAGGATGATGGCAGGAGAGATCAGGGGAGTCTGCCTTTTTAGTTTGGCACTGGAAGACTTTGAGACTCTTGATTGACACGGCAGTGCCTCAACTCTGGGCTGGTTCTCAAGCCTGGAACTCTGGAGAAACAGAAGCTCTTAGATATCAAAAACCTGATGCCAGGAACGTTGCTGTTTCTCACATGCATACTTAATCACCAAGGTGATCTTTTCTTCTAATTAAATAAACAATGGTCTGCATTATGTGGTAGAATTAAACTACTTGAAACATTTGATAAATCCAGCATCATCAGCCACTCTAGGCTCTTCCAGAATATGCATGAGCCCAACAGAGCTGTTGGAGAGCCCTAGTAGTGCGAATTTCCTTAAGCATCTGAGATGAGGTATTAGACAAATATGGCTCCTCTGGGAACCATCAATCAAGACCACGGCAGCTGCGATGGCTTTCCAATGCCATACCTTTAGTTCAAAGCTTGCCAGAACATCTTCCTATTTCTAGAGGCTGTCAGCCAGCCTGCCAAAAGCCAGCTGCACTCTAGGACTGCGAGTACAGTGTACTGCACATAACACACAGAACGCTTTCGAAAGCCACTGAGCAATACAGCAGGAAACTGTTTTCCATATTTGAGGAATAGTGACTACAGCCAAGAGCCATCCAGTCTGCAGACCAAACCTGGGAACAGACTAAAGTTTGATCATCTGGGAATTCTGGTTCTTTGGAGCTACACTCTTAACAAAAGATGCTTTTCTCTCGTCAACTTTCTCACTATCAACATAATGACCAAGTTAGCTGTGGCAGGAAATGGGCTATAAATATGAAGATGACCTGCCCTCATCTTGCCTCTTTCATCACTGTCTCTCCAATAGGCATTGCCTCCTAAGCAAGACCAAAACTGCAACTTTCATGTAATAAAGAAGGGTAAGTGTGCTGTGATAAATGCACTTCTGCAGGTTAAAAGAAAAAAACAAACCTTCTTTGCTTTACCTTGACTAAAACCAGATGAACTGGTACAAGGGCTACAGTTGGGCTTGCAAAGGCCAAAGAAAAACAATGACAAAAGCTTTGTGCAGAAGGCAGGCAGGCATGAGCTGCTGCCTGAGCTGGACTGACAGTTCCAGAGACTGTCTGCATTAAAGGCAACTGAGCCTTAGAAATAAATACTATTTCACATATTTTGACAACTGTAACCTAAAACTTGAAGTTCCGTGTTTATATTGGTTTTGCTTAATAGGAGAAAGATTTGCCTTTGCCTGAGGTTAATAGTGTTCCTGGGTGGCTAAAACTGGCCACAAGGAAACACACCCTTTCTCTTTTTCACATTAATAAAGCTTTTAACATGTTTTTGGCAAATTGGCAAGAAAAGTGCATGTAACTCATAATTGGTGATTTAAATGCAATCATGAACAAATAAATGCCTGTTCAGATCTCATTATTTATGGACTGAACCTCCTTTAAGACAAAATTACTCTTTTTTTGGACACCAGCCAAGCATAAACACTTATTAAGTCTTAATTTTAATCATAAGCTGCAAATGTACTCTGTCTCACACAGTGCTGCCTATTTGGAAGCACTATATATTATGGGAGCTTACATGAATTTATTGAAACATGACACAGTTCTAATGCAAAGGTTCACACACAGAGTGGAACTCTTCTACCTCAGGAGACTGCAAATCATTCTCCTCTTGCAGGGCCCAGGCAAACAAATGAGAATAAAACAGAGATGAGTTGTAAGCGACACCAGGCTAAACGTCTTCTATTTGGGTCAGTTGATTATTTAATTCTTCATTACCGGGACTTCTCTGGCTGACACGAGAATGCACTTGTCAATTTTGTTTAACTTAAGTATTATTGAGCACTGCTTTAAAATGGAGGGAGTTCTTTGTTTGATCAGAACAAGGTATGGGACTTAGAATGGTTTTATTTACTGGTGCAGTGGCTGTGTCCGCAGGCATATCTAGTTCTGTAAAAGGCTGAACATTCTGGCTGTGAGTCAACAAAGTACTTAAATATGTGTTTAGCTTCTATGTAATAAAAAGATCATATTTTCTTGCAATACAGGCACTTATTACTTCATGTATAAAATATGCAAATTTCAGTTTCAAGATACACAACCTATAGTCCAGAAAAGCATGTGAACTTTTATGCTCATCAGCAATTTGCACTTAGCTATAATATTTCTTCTCATATTTATGCCACTTTTTTCTTCTTTCATAATTTTGGTATTTTAATGTCAAGTATTTGGTATTATTTTTGTGTGATGTCCTCAAACATCCCATTGTAGAAAACAAAACTATAATTTCTACAAAGCAGAAGTGGACATTGTCAACAAAGCTGTCCATCACTGAGTGCTGTGACAGTGGCATTAGATGTGGACTTATCCAATAGGAACTGAAATGGACCCTGCAATTATCTCACACACAACAAACCTCTGGCTGGTAATAGTAATTCAACTGTTTCCAGCCCCAGTTCCAGGTAAGGAATTAGCCTGGGGTGAAAGACCACGTATTGCATTACAAATCACCTGCACCTCCCCTCTTCTCGCCAAACCCCATTCAGCCTCAGATGGAATATAAGCTCCTCCATCTGAGGACACACCTGCTGACCATTAGTTCCCCAGAAGGACTCTTGTTCCCAGTATTCAGCAGCACCAGAAGAGTTTTCAAAACTTCTATATGTAAAGATCAGCAGCAGCTGAAAATACTTAAATGTCAAACAAATCTTGTGGTGCTATCCTTGTTATTAAAGCATGAGTTATATAATTCAGTCACCCTTGTGGCAGTAAAATTAGTGATTAAAACTCCCAACAGTTTCTTGTGCTGCCTGCTCTTGAGCAGAGAATTCAATGGCACTGATGTTCCCCTCCTGAACTGTCATTTCAGAACCAAAAGCAACCTCTCAAGCACAGAGAAAGAGACTCTTCCTACCTCCTCCAGGCTTCTGGCTGCCATGGCCATTAGCCAGCGTCCCTGTGCCACCTTTAACAGAGAGCATCTGCAGAATCCCACATGCTCCGTGAAGACAGAATCCGTCACTGAAGTCCGTCCTTCTGCTAAATCCCACAAGCAGATCCTCTGGTCGCGCCCCTGACTGTTACAGTAAAACAAGTTATCCATGAGCTGCAGTCTGAGGAAGCCTGGCTGCCTGCAGGGCAGTAACTCGAACTGGGTCTTTAACAGACAGTAAAGGACCAAGCTTTGAACAGCTTTTGTGGGGCTGTTAATTGGGTGTTCCATGAAATGTGGGGGAGCTCAGTGTCCCCGAGACCACCACCCTTCTGCCGCCTGTGAAACTGGCCAAGAGGTTCAGCCGTCCCTGGGAGTGGGGGGGCCTGGGAGCCAGTCAGATACACTGCAGTCACAGGTTCTGCTTCCTTGTGCAGAGAGACTTGATCAGGCTGAGTTGTGCTATTTATATGTGAGAATATATTTATAAAGTCTCATGAGCATTTGAACATATACACAGTAAAAAAATACTTACATTTTATCATTGATTAGATCTAATTTAAAACGAAACAAAAGTATCCAAAGATTCACACATGTAACACTCATTCACCCTAGCAATGAAATGGAAATGTCATGTGTTGACAGCTAGAAGACAAACAGCAAGGCAACAAAGACCTCATCAGAGATAAACAAAAAGTGACAATTATTCAGTGATCAACTTCCCACAGCCACAGGCAGGGCACAGAGGGCTCCTAGGACTGTGCACCTGTGGAGACACAATGGAGAGGGACTGGCAGCGATTGCTCAAGGAGACGCTGTGGCTGAAACACCCAAGGCCAGAGAGCAGCAGCAGCAGCAGCCGAGGTATGAGCACAGCTCTCACAGACCCCTCGGCACAGCCCTGTCCCGCAGGATTTGTGCTGCTCCCAGGCAGGCAGAGCGAGGAGGCCACACAAAGGGCACAGCAGGAATTGTTGCACATTTATGTGATCCCACTGGCTCTGGAACAGAGTAGCACTGTGCATAAACTACCCTAGCACAGGATATATGTCCTCATGTTACCACCTGGGCAAGGAGTCATAAAAAATCCCTTACCCATGTCTTACTTTAATTAGCAATATCACCTGAAGAAGTATGAAACTAAAACAGAGGAGATGTAAATCTACAGACTATTGGGACTTCTTCAACATCAGTGCTGTTCAGCTGACAAACTGACACAACATTTATAGCACTGGGGATACAAACAGTGCAAGAAATTGCGATTTAGCTTTACAAGAGAGAAATATAAAATACAGGTAAATGCTGTCCTAAAACATCACTGCTATGTGAAGTGTTAGAACTATACAGCAAAAACAGAGGTACGGAAAAACTCTATAATTATACAAACAATGCTCATTCAATAGGATTTTATGGGGGAGAATGTTGATAATTGTACTTAAGCAGATAAGAAATATAAATGCTAATGAGTTCCACTGTATATTATGAGATGTCTTCTCTAGATAAACACGTCAGAACACCTCCTAATCATACAGACACTTTGGCATCTACTCTAGATCACCTGTCTAATCCAAAGTACACAAATCTTCCTGACCTTCCCTTGCTAAACAAGAACAGAAGGTATTTTGCAACAAAGCAAAAGCATGAAACTCAGCATTCTTGCTCATTTTCAGTCTTCCACTCTCCATCTCTGATTCTTCTCTTCTTTTATTTCCTTTTCTCCTTCTCCCCTCTATTCATAAATTCTTTTTTTTCAATCTTCCCCAGGAACCAGCAGTGAAAAGTTTGTCAAGTTCAAATCCAAGTGCATTTCCTTGACCCAAAGACCTTACCTGTTCTCAGTAAAGACACTACAGGTCCCAAGTTGTTATGATGTCATAACATACATAATAAAGAAATCAATTGTATCTTCCACCCCCCTTTTTATTCTAGAGTTTTTCTGTCTTTTTTTACTTCAGTACTTTTCCAACTTTTGTTGGAAAAACTTTAAGTGATTCCAGAATTAAGAGAATCCTTTGTGTCCCCACCCCCCTTTTTTTTTCCTTCAATCACAGAGACAAGAATATGTCACAGAGACAAGAATCATTTCACTGGTTTTTGCCTGCTTTGCTAACCTGAGAAGCCTGTCTTTACCACCCATTGTCTCCACGCAGTAGACAGATTTTTTTCCATGGCCATCCAATGCTGTGTCCACTCTGTGTGTTTTCAGGTTCCAGACATGGATAAACCCATTCTCAGACCTGGCAGTAGAAAGAGATGCTTTTAGTGTGAGCACTGCATGGAGGTGATCAGAGTCTGATCTTTTCCTTTTTTTGTTGTTGTTGGTTTTGTTTTTGTTTGTTTGTTTTGTTTCCAAAACTGAAGCTTTATGCACAAGTAACACACCCATCATGCAAAACCATGAATGCTGCTGTTTTCCCCAGAAACACTTTGTCAAAATAATACACTTAAATTCAAAAAGAAACAACCATATGATGCTCAGCACAGCCAGAAATCTTGGTGTATTTACCCAGAGAAAAGAAGGGGGATATCAGGTTCTGGGCCTCCACAGGAAAAATGCAGAGTGTGGACCGGAGCACTGGTACCTCTGAGCACAAACTGTGGATCCGGAGGTGGCAGAGCCATTGGAGCAGTGAACTGGGGGGGGTGAGAAGCAGACACAGATATCACAGAGGGTAAGGCAGCCTAAAGTGAAATGATAACTTTAAATATATTCTTAGCAGGACACTTACTTCTCCTCTTTCCTCTCTAAATTTTCATTATTGAACGCTCTTTCTATGTGCCACCCAGCCGAGGGTGAAGTATTTCCTCTTAAGACGAGCTGACGAAGCAGGTGTCCAACCTGCTCTTTGCTGCATTCCTCTCCCAGCAAGGTGCTGAGCTGGCCACACGCACGCACCTCTTGCACGTTTGTAAATCCCAAATTGGTCACCTGCTCTCCCTGTGCTAAAGGGAAGAGCTACAAAATACAAGAAACTTGACACTCATAATTTGAGTGGGCAAGCAATTTATCATTCTGCTTTAGCCCCCTGGCTAAGTCTTTCCTCTTTCTCCCCAGAAAAATACTACTTTTGTGTTTTTTCAGACAAGCAGTGCAGTGAATGTATCAACTGAAAAGAGAATCACACAATCACAGAATCACCAAGTTGGAAGAGACCTTCAAGATCATCCAGTCCAACCCTCAACTAAAACATGGCACCAAGTGCCATATCCAGTCTTTTTTTAAACACATCCAGGGATGGTGACTCCACTACCTGCCCCGGGCAGACAATTCCAGTACTTGATCACTCTTCCTGTAAAAAACTTTTTGCTAATATCCAACCTATATTTCTCTTGGCGCAGCTTAAGGTTGTGTCCTCTCATTCTGCCAGCAGCTGCCTGGAGAAAGAGACCAACCCCACCTGACTACAACCACCTTTCAGGCTGTTGTAGAGTGACAAGGTCACCCTTGAGTCTCCTTTTTCCCAGGCTAAACAACTCCAGCTCCCTCAGCCGTTCCTCACAGGGTCTGTGTTCCAAGCCCCTCACCAGCCTCGTTGCCTCCTCTGAATGTGCTCAATGTCCTCCCTAAACTGAGGGGCCCAGAACTGGACACAGCACTCAAGATGTGGCCTCACCAGTACTGAGTACAGGGGAAGAATGACCTTCCTGCTCCTGCTGGCCACACTATTCCTGATAGAGGCCAGGAGCCATTGGCCTTCTTGGCCACCAGGGCACACTGCTGGCTCATGTTCAGTCGGCTGTTGACCAGTACCCCCAGGTCCCTTTCTGCCTGGGCACTGTCCAGCCACAGCATCCCCAGCCTATAACATTGCAGGGGGTTATTGTGGCCAAAATGCAGGACTCAGCACTTGGATTTATTAAACTTATTCCCACTGGACTCTGCCCATCCATCCAACCATTGCAGGTCTCTCTGCAGAGCCCTCCTACCTTCCAACAGATGGACACATGCTCCCAGCTTAGTGTCGTCTGCAAATTTACTAATGACAGACTCAATACCCTCATCCATGTCGATGAGATGGGAGTGAGGATCATTTTTACACAAGAATCCCATTACTCCAGAGTATTTTAATTTTTGGTTCTAAGCATGGTTTCTTGAAAAAAAAAAAAGAATGCTTCATATTAACTGAGTGACTACCGTGCTAAACATTTTATTCCAAGGAGGTTGTAGTCCCTAAAGGATCAAGAGATGGATGTTTTCAGCTTCATGGCAAATGTGGTCCGAGTCAGCACAGAGCAGGACTGGTATATGGGGGAGCAGGCTGCCCTGTCCCACACAGGAAATGCAGAGGACAATTCCTGATGAGCTCACAGGGACAGCCTGTGCGATCCCCACAGGCCTCACTGCTCTGGCCCCTCACCAGGTATTTCCCTTCACATTAACAACTTTGCAGACAGCTGTGCACAAGCACTGGAGAAGGATGAGGACAAATTTTCTGTGTTCTGACTTGTTGCAAATGACCCTCCAGTCCTGTGCTGAGACAAGGCAAGCAGAGCAGATGATTCAACCGGAAATACAATTTGCAATTCATTGGAAAATGCATTACAATGTCCATTACAAGAAATATTTTCACCATGAAAAGTGTGTGATCCCTGATCTGTGGCATTCCTAGCCACACTTGTATATCTGCTTCTACCTTTCTGACCTAACCTCACATAGAAAAGGGCAGCTTTTGCCACTGTAGATGTCACCTGTCATCACTTTTCCCCACTCACGCATATATTACCCAAGATTAAACAAAATGTTCTAAATTCACTAAGTGGAAATCAGCAGGTGTTTGTCTGCCTGCTGGTTCACAGCAGAGGAATTGCAGAGAATCAGAACAGAGTGCAAGAGCCATGAGTTCCACGGCAAAACAGCCCAACTTTTCATTGCCATCTCACCTCAGTACCAGCTTTCAAATTGTGTTTAATGGATGCACTTTCTAATGCACCTCATTTGCAGGTCTACCTTGAGTGTTTATAGATCAGTTATCACCATGGTATCTATAGGTTTTAATTAGATGCAATTATCTTTTAGGGCTAGTGATGAAACAGGATTCTTCAGCATAATGTGCAGTTCTCTCTCAATAGCACTGTGTAATTAGGTATGAAAATAATGAGCTCAGTGGATACCCTCTGTGTTTTAGGGCCCTGACTCATCTCTTTTATGAAGTTGTAGGATAATCCAGACTCATGGCAGGCTGGAGTAAATTTTCAGATGTACACGATGTGCAGGTTCACTCCCACGGTGAGATGCAGCTCCCAAGTGCCCATGTGCAACATGCAGTGTTATGAACCTGTCAGACCAAGGACTTTGTCACCAAGGGACACCTCTTTGGGGCATTACAGCTGAGTGCTGGTGACCTCAAAACAACACTTTGTAGAACGAGATAAATAGAAGAGTCGCTAAGAGCTTGTCAGAGGAGCAGGGTCCCACTTCATAGTGGAGCAATTCTGGCTCACTGCACTGAGGAAATAGAACTTGGGCAACCCAGAGGCTATCTGGGATTACAAGGCAGGTTTTTAATAGCATTTTTCTAATTACTGACACAGAAGTTTTTGCTGACAGACAGCGTGTGCGTGGTTGTGGGAAGAGTTTTACCTGGCATGAAACAGACACTACTAATGCATGTCTTTACAAGGATGATATTTCAGAAAAATCCTCAGACCAGTTACAGGAAAAACAAACCTACTGAAAACATACTTCTGAGCTACAAGCTATTGAAGGGACTTTTTGCTCCTTAGAGTCTGGTTCTTTCCTTGCTTTTCTGCTAATCATATATGTGAACTTGGAAAATTGACTTAATATTGAATCTAATGTTTATTGAGTCCTTATTACTTCCTATCATGATTTGGCAGATGAATGGCAGTGTGACAGTATTTAGTGTCTCATTTTCCTTCCAGCAGGTGCTGAACTATCAAATTTCATCTTTGCTATCTTTTTTATTCATGAGCTTGGACAAGTCACTTAAGACAAAATTTAATAAAAAGTTGTTAGGTACCTACAGGAAGTCCCATGAGGTTGCAAAGAGATGGAAATTTGGGGTACTGGTACTTTAGTAACTCCAACAAAGAATCAATCTGTTCCTGTTGACACACAAGCATGCTCAAAAAATTGACACTTGGCCTGCCTTCAACTCACCAAGTAGCTCAGTGTCTCTACCTTACAGGGATAATGAAGTACATTGTGGTGTACTGATTCAAACAGATAATGGTTATACAGTGCTTTGCTAAGCAGACAGCTACAAACATGCTAAATATGATGACTGTGAGATGGTTAAAGCCTCTGGGGAAATTTTTCAAAAGTACCTAAGTGATTTAGAAGCCTAAGACTCATTTCCAAATGAATTTTCAATCCTACATCTCTAGGACTTTTTAAAGTTTCACCCCAGGTGCCTAAAAATGAGTTCTCTAATTAGCACAACATTTATTTTCTTGTTAACTCTATCTAGCCCCAGGGAGACCAATCTGTTCTTGTTAACTGGGGATATCTGCAACAAATTTAATTAAATGAATTTACTTAGTATTTAGTCTGGTCTGAGCAAAATCTGGCTCAAGGGCTTGAGCAAGCAAAGTGCAACCTACAGAATAAAGTTCATTTAAAGGCATTTCTGAGCTACACTATATATTTGTCCCTGTGTTATTATTATCTGCCTGCCTCCTGTGAAAGGAGTGAAAATACATTAATACATGAATCATTTTGCTCATGGCAGTGTTTGCTTGCAAGATGGCATCACCTGCAAGAGAGACAACACCTCACCATCAGGCTCTTTGGATTTTTAAAAAGATGTGCCACTTCTTATTTCTTTCAGCCTTCCCTGTGCTGGTAACAGCATCGCCCTTCAGGAACCGAGCTACGCTGATGCGGCACAGACAACGAGAAGGATTTTCACAGAGCGCACTGCAAACCCTTGGGCTCCTGCACCAAGTTATGTTTGCTACACAAGTGGGGAGTGGAAACCCAGCTGCTCAAATGAGGGTTTCAATTAGTGAACGGCTGAGTGCACTACACGTGAGGTACCAAAAAGGGTTTTGTCTAAGAAAATGCATCTGCTAAATGCCAGAACAATTAAATTTCCTTCAAAATTACATTATTTTAAAGAACAATTCACTATTAATATCCCTCACAATTCTTACTTTGCTTAGGTTGCAATTAGAATAATCCTCAAACCATTTGAATTTCTACGCAATGGTATTTCAGTATCATCACTTCAGCATTTGATATAAAAAAGTTAAGCTTTTATTTAATAAGAGTCATTTAAAATATGTAAATGTCAAAAGGATTACCTTAGAAAAATCTCTCAGAGAATTAAAAACATTAACAGATTCCCACAGGAAAAATTCCAACAGAATTCAGCAATTCTCCTGTTCCCACTCCTGTCACTTGTATTTCTATCACACATTGAAGCAAAAACAAATTGCTATTAAAATATTATCCAAACACCCTCCTCCCCCAACAAACTCCACAGTTCACTTTGAGATACCAACAGCTCAAGCAAAGACAGGAAAAAATCCTCTTCTATTTTTCTTTAGGCTTATTTAGAGTAGTAAAACCTCAGTGGTAAAAGAGCTTTTTCAGGTATAGGAGAAATAAATCTCCCTAGGCATGTCTGGCAAACTGATTTGGGACTGAAACCAGCAGGTGTGCAGACATAATTACTACTGCAAAATATCCAACACATCCAGGTGTGCTCACAAACAGATATGTGAAATCCCTGTTATTTTTTGACAATTCCCAGTCAACCAGGTGCCACCCTCCCAAAGGAAAAATCAGAGCAAAGAATGAGTTGAGAAAGATGTGACTAAATTGTTCTTCCCCCTTTCCAGGCTTTTTCATTCACACAAAAGCCCTTTTTAAGCCTGCAATTCTGTGCCTACCTGCACCCCCTGACAAACTCTGCCCTGTGTCACAACACTCGGTGCTCTAGTGCATGAGTGTGTTTAGGAAGTGGGTCCTGAGCTGCAACTGCAGAGGTAGTCAGTGCAAGTAACAGCCTCCTTCAAGTTAATAGTGCAATGCAAACAATTTTGTTTGTTCCATTACATTTGCAATCTCCACCATTAAAATCCAGGAGGCAGCCCTTGCAGTATGAGCTTTCCAAAAGCGATGTTCCCACGTTTCCAGCCTGCAACCACTGCAGACATCGAGGTTTCTCAGTGGCGAAACCACAAACTACTCTCAGCCCAAACAACGCCCCATACCAGGGCTGCTGCGAGTGCCGTGGCTTTTCCTTTTGGCTCAACAGCCTGGACAGAGCCCGAGGGTCCCAGAGAACCTGACTGCCCTCACTGAATTGTGCTAGAACACAGCAGCACTTGGAAATACCTTACACATCCCTGGATGTCACAAAATGCTGCCTGGTTCGATGGCACTTCTCAGAAGCAGAGAACGGGAATTTAGCGCGACAAGAACCCATTCAATCAGTAACATTTTGATACATCATTAAAAGAGATGCCAAACAAATCCACGCAAGTTGAATGAGCTGAATTTCACCTCATCTGACTGCAAAAGTAAAATTTTTATAGGTTATTGCCTACAAATGGTCTGAAAGCAGGTATATGATTTGGTAAACAATTCTTCAGACATGTTGTGACAAATTTTTAAGCACAGCTTTTCATTTTGCATGTAGAAAGCAAAAACATAACAGAACACACTGAAACAGAGAAGTCAGCAATACAAAGAGATGTGAGACTGAAGAAATATCTTTGCACCCGAGGTGAAAAGTAACTCAGCTGTACAAAGAAATGCCTTTCTGGGTCCTGCAGCAAGGTGACACACACAAAACGCTTAGGGAACAGTGAAAATTCTAAACTAAAAGCCAAGCACCCTGCTTTTCCAATTCTTACCCCAGCTGCCTGAAACACAGGGTATGTCTGTTGTGTGCAAAGACAGAAACGTGCACTAGTAAAAGTAAAACCAGCAGAAGCTTGATCAAGAGATACAGGAGTGCTACACAAACAGTTGCAAAGGTAAGAGCCCATAATATATGAAAATTCATTCGTCAGTCATATAACAATGCAGCTTTCAGTTTAAAACTCCCATTTCTATCTTCAGTGCTAAACTGAGATAGAAACGGTATTATACTTCTAGGGTTTCTTTAAAGCAAATTTAAATAATAATTTAATTCAAGTGGAAATTAGAATTCAGTAGAATTTTTTTAATCAATAAATTGATGTCAAGCAGAAATGAGAATTGGTGGAAATGTTTGATTTAACCAGTAAATGTACTAATAAAGCACTCTTAATTTTCAGAGGTAAGGATAACAAAATGCTTTCTTTTGAATTGCTTATTTTTCACATTACTATTTACTTACAACTGCCAAAGTAGAGATTAAACACAGTGATGTATATCTTGCTAGTTAGCGACACATCAATGTCAACGAGAATGCAGTGATTTATATGACCTAGTTACAGAATCCTTCATTAGCTGATATCATAAACCTGTTGCCACAGAGCCAACATTTCAGCTGACAAGAGTCCTTCCCCTTACAGGTTGGGAACACTAAATACTGTCAGAGCTTTCATTCTAAATAGCCACCAAATCATTTCTAATGACTAATAATGACTGCCTGCTCAAAAAAACACTTCAAAAGTCTCAGTTTGAGAACCTCCATTTCCCACTGACTGCTAGGGAAGTTAGGAGTTCATCCTTTCTCAGGAGATCCCCAAAATTACCTTCTCTCTTGACATTTAGACAATGAATGATGGAGGTTTCCACATTTTAATTGTATTAGTCAATGGACAGATAGCAAACAAAATCGCTTATCAGCAACTGGTGATATGCCAAGAAATCTTATGGGAGCAGGGGAGAAAATGACTAATAACCGTCATGCAATGCAACACATTTTTAATGATTTCCACTCAGATAATGGCTCCTCCCAGCATTAGCACCTTTTTTGTGCATAAGCATTCCTTACCTGAAAAAGGCTAAACCACAATATAGTAAGATTTTAAGTAAAGAAGTTTGCAAGAAAAATGTATATAAATGTCAGTGTGTAACCTTCAAGAATACTGTAACCCAGGCTTGTGTCTTGAGGCTCAATTTCAAATACTTCCATCTGCAATTTTTAAAAAAGTCACTGTACAACAATTACTTTCTATATGAAAACATAGTTTCAGCATGGGAACAAAACTAAGAATGATTATGATCATTTGAAAGACACTGAGTTAGCATATGGATCTCATTGCCACTTACACATTTTGGTCACTGGAACAAAAAGCTATTAATCAATTTGTAAAAGCCATAAATTAACATAAACATTAATCATTCTAATACTCCCCCTGTGTCAGACTGATAATTTTTTTTCAGTCTTTCATTCTGACATATGAGCCTTCAGCTATCAGCTGGTTGACCTTTCCTAGTACAATTAAACATTTTGGGCATTGCAAATCTTACTGAAGTAAACATTTTTGAGACAGACAAATATCATGGATACATTTATGCCAAAATCATGGGGTCTGAAAACACGAGAGCCCCTGCCTCTCATATTATTGCACTAGCTTTTAATAAGGGAACCTAAAATACAGCGTGAAATACAGCTGAAACACATGAAATTCTAGTGTTTCATAAACAGGTTCAATTTGCAGATGAGGGAAAAGACACCCATCTGTTTTACTTTTTGAAACCATTAATTGCTTGGAAAACAGCAATGATGGAACTACAGCCAGCCTTGTTTGGAGAAAGAAAGCATAAAAGCCTACAGGAGTTCAGCTCTACAACACACTCTGCATAAAACTATTGGGGACACAAAAGACACAAAATGATTAATCACTTTGAACACTTGAAGAATATGAATATGCATTTATATATACAAAAAGTAAGTTAAAAAAGGGATTTATATAAGTCTCTCTTCACTATAACAGCAGACCTAGAATGAATTTAAGTTTGTGTATGTGATAAATCATTGAAATCTAGCAGAAAATTGATGATCCAAGGACCATCAAAAGACTATTTTGAGTAGCCTGCAGTTCAGCCATGCATAGCAATCTGTCAGCCACAGCGCTCTGTCTGCCCATCCTCCTTAATTAGGGGTGCTGCATAGTGCAGCATCAGCCACAAATCTTTTGGTTCCAAGAGCTAATAATGTCCTCAGATAGCATGGGCTTAATTAAACGTCTTCCAGACATTTTTGTAGACATTCCGGCAATAATCTCGTTTGGTAACAAACAAAAAGAATTGACAGAGAAGAAATACATACAGTTGTTACAGCAACTGAGGTTATTTAGGCCAGAATTATATATCTGCAATTAAAGATTCTGTAACTCTGAGCAATTAAAACATCACTTTATTTGAAAACTAATTAATTCTAAACACATATTTTTCCCATGACAAACTTTTATGATTGTTTAATTTATTCCATTCTAATTACACTTTAATTAATCTACTCTTGTATAATATTATACTGTTATTCTGGCACTTGACCAATGAAGACAATAAATTGATTGCAGTTCCTTTGTGCAAGAGCAGAAACTGTCATGCCAGTTTCAACACCATGTTTATTTATTTGCCTGTTCTATTACTTTTCCTTTCCTCCCACAGGGCATAGGAACATGAAATACAGTACAAATCAGATGACATTTTGTCTTCTATACTTTCTTCTTCGTAGTGTGAAGTACAACAAGAGTTTTCAGAATTAAGGAAAAGTATATGTGACATGATATTACAAAATAAAATATAACCAATAGTAAATGAATTTATACTCCTAAAATACGTCATTTATTAATGACTTATCATGAATCCTGACATACAGGACCATGTCCACAGCTGCTACAAATGGAGCTGTTTCCATGAACATTAAGGTCTGCCCAGGATCTCGCTTGATACGGTCAACAATAAGGGAGAAAGTGACCAAAATCCCATTTTCATACCAATCTTAAAATTAAATTAATTCAGAATCTTCCTAAGTTTAAAAGCCACAGCNGCTCTATAAGTATTATATTTGGACTAAACTCTGATAAAAGAAATATATACAATTATTTTATTATACATGGAGTTAGTAATGTTGTATTTTATTTTGCTTTGGCCGTACCTGAAGTAAAAATGACTGTTATTTACAGTCAGAAGACTTCATTTTTTTCTTTTTTTTTAATTATGAATGTCCCTAAGTTGGCAGTTCTTGCTCATTTGGTGGGAGAACATAGTGAGAAGTGACACTTTATGAGGACACAATGAAGCAATCTACTTTTCATGGACTTTTAAAAGTTCAGCTTGTGTTCCTGGCTGCATGCTTCCTTCTGCTTATGAAATCCCCCCGTACTGTGTACGCCTCACCATGGGAGAGATGCCGTGCAGAGGTAGGCAATTAAACTGAACTACACTGCAAGCTGAGCTCTGACAGCGCTTCCCAAAATATTTCTTTTACTTTAATGACACAGTTTACATTTCATAGAATTAAAAAGACAAGTACAAAATACATTCACAAAATACATATTCCTTCAAAGAAGAAAAAAGACTCTGCAATTAGCTGAACAAGCTACATATTTCACCAGCATATGGTGGGAGATGCATTTATATCAGACTATTGTATCTATTTCCTACCCCCATGTTTATATTGTCATTTGTTTCATAACAGTTTAAAAATATACTTTAAAACTGCAAATAGCAAACAAGATAAATTGACATAAACCCAGAAGGAATATTAAACAACTGAGGGCAATTCCTATTTGTGACCAGCTTGTATTGTGAAATCTAAATTTTGGATCTGATCTATGCCTGTCCAAACTACCAGATGATACTGGTGAGACTGCTCAAACGAGGGAAGGTTTGCAGGGTCCGTTCATTACACCAGTATTTCATAAAGCATCTTCTCCTTGGGAGCTTTCTGCTTCTGTGTAAATTACAACACATCTCTGAGACCAGTGTTATTCCACATCCTTCTCTGGAGATGGAGAAGCTGTGGCAGGGACAGTAAGTGACCTCTCAAGGTGGCACAGTCCCTAGAACTGGGATAGGACTCCACTCACTGACTCCAGGCAGACGGTCCCTTCCCAGGGACACTGAGATTCACATGCCATGTGGTATTTTAAGAAACAAAGCAATGTGGACAGTCTGCATTGATTCATTAGATTAAAGCTTTAAATCCTTATTCAGGTCAGAAAAAATCTTCTCAAGGTCAGAAACAAACTGCATTTCAGTAAAGACCATCACATTTGGTACTTAATACTCTACTTTCTGCAAGAACTCCTACACCATTGAAAAGAAAGAAAAGACTTAGTGTTATGTTCATAATTTTAAAATATATTACCCAAAATGACAGATTATTAAGTATTTTTATGTTATTAAATATCCCCCAAAATTCAAGCTTAATTATTAATAGTATGTGCCATTTGTCTACTAGGATTGCTATTCCATACAGTGTAAGTATTTGGATAAGCCAAGTTATTGGAGAGCAACTTAGTGCAAGAACTCTAGTAGGGATCACTATAATTCCACTGCAAACAGGAATGACATTTACAAAGCAAATATTACCTGAATATCAAATACAAAAATTAATGTTTATTTTAACAGTTTAGGCTAAGCTTACACTTTAGATATTACCGTTCTTCCATGCCAGTTTGATCACATAAATCTACATCTATTTTACATAAGCATGTAGGAAGCATTAGTTAAATATGTTCATCTCCAAGCATATGAGCATTTGCTCATATATTAAACAGTTAAGACTGTTAAAATGTGAGGCATATTGATAAAAAACTGGTTCCACATTTAATAGGTTGAATACTGATAATGCTTAATTCCCAGTTTCTGGTACTGTTTCCTGCATCTGTCATGTTCTGACCAGTTAGTTTCTCCATGTTTTAACAAGTAACACTAACGACTATTTAGCAAACAGAGGGAAATTAACCCAAAGTTGCAGTTCACACATTTAACTTCAAGCTTCACTCCACTCATCCACTACAAATTACTCCTGACCAAAAATGTAGTGAAAAATGCAACACTGTTTCACTGCATTACTTTGAAACTTCGAACAATTCTGCCGTACCTGAACTTGAACTCCCAGCCTTTGAATTTGTGCTCAACAGCCCCCATTGTACTGGGCTTTTATACTGGCAGGAACCGAAGTGTCAATCTTTCGTCAGATAATCAGATTATGCCATGTTCTGACCAAATTCATTAGGAAAACTTTTACCAACCCTATTATCTCAAACCAGAAAATCTAGATCAAAGTATAACCGATTTTACAGCACAATAAAACAGTTATAAATATTTAAACATTAATTAAATGGCTTCTTTTGTTAAAAGTCAATAAATAATTGAAAGCTACCTCTGCTTATAAGTGCTATCAAATGCAACCACATTTATCACATTTCTAAGAAAACCAGGTTCTATATATGGTGGAGAGTGGGGAGAAAAGCGCTTAAAAGTAATTTGAGAAGATGGAGGGTGGCTAGATTTTTAAATCATTTGCCTAAAGTAAGTCACACTGAGTGCTCATTCTGGTGACAAAGCATTAATCCCTGAATGTCCTTGTTAACTCCATTCACATCGGACAATTGTATCTACTTCATGCAGATGTGCTGGATGGATGCTACATTCAAAAGGAGAGAAGAAATCCTCTCTAAGGAAATCCTACATCATACTCAGTAAATGCAATTGTATTGTAATATATTGTTTTCTTCCTGGAATACGCATGATCTTGTCTCCTAAAAAGGTAAATAACTGTAATTAACTTCAGCAGATATATTTTCTGCTTGTTGATCAGATATGACATCTGCATAAACCAAACACTGAATGAAAGAGTACTTACTACTTTTTCTTTTCTCTGTGTCAGCTGGATAGCAAGCATGGCATAAGAAGGAATCAAAGAATTCATATTAATATAATTAACAGCAAAGTACCAATCTTAGACTAATCCATGAGCAGAAGCAGCACAGGACAGTGATCAATACTGATTTCACATATTTTTCAGTACTACAATCAGATTCTCCATCTGTAACTCAAACTTTAAAAGTATGATAATTTACGGAAAGGAGATTAATTTAGCCATTTTGAGTCAAAGACTTATTTCATAGCTTCATCCCAAATCCTGTATATTGTTAGGATCCCTTTCCCCTTTGAAGACTTAGTGAATGATTGAAGCTTCTACTTTCTGAGAAACAGATAACACAAGACTAGTAATCTGACTCTAAGCCACTGGATAAAGGCAGTTTGTTTCCTCTTAGCCCATCTGTCAACACCTCTTCAGTAATTAGTCCTAATTATTACAAAGGGCTAGCCTCCCATTCGCATTATTAAATCAGAAATAGTATCATAGCCAGGTATCTTTCAACGCCTACCAGACTGGCGACCTTCGATTTCATTGAATCTTCTATCAGTATCCGCCTTTGGAAGAGCCTCGGCAGTAATTTTAGCATCAGCTTCAAAGATGCAGATCCCACAGTGGAATTCCAGGGATGCATTCATATACACACCCACATCATGTGACAGGAGAGCAAGCAACACAATTGACCTTTGCATTGTTCTCTAAACTCCTGTGATATAAAACACACATTTCTATTTTACACAATGGAACTGGTTTTTGCCCGCATGCTTCGAAGTGCTCCTTTGAACTAAATGCTGATAGGAAGAACAGTGAAATCGTGCATAAAGATGAAGGTCAAATCTTTGTTAGGAAAACAATAAGCCTGAATAATTTTTTCAGACCAAGATAAATTTGCAAAGAGTAAACAGTAACTAAAAATATTCATAAATGTATTTAATTGTGAAGATTTAAAAGGTTTCTTTTGTTTATTTTTGCTGTATAGCTGAAGTACTTCCCCAGAAAAGTGGAAAACAAAAGGATGATGACATCCAAATTCTCATAGAACCAAAGCTCAATTAGCTGAGGCTTTAGTCAGGCTGCTCTAAGCTCTTTATTTGCGTTTACATTTACTTCATTGAAACAAGAGAAAAGATATTCCTAAGAACCAAACACTCAATTTCTTTTGATTAAAAGCCAAATGTGTTTCCCCATCACACACCTGAGACCATAACTGAGGATTTGTTTATGGTGGATTTCTCATCAACAGCAGAGCACCACCAGTTTCCACAGACACAATGAGCCGACCTGAGCTGCACTCATACAGTTTATGGCTCATATAAGTATCCCTGCTAAATGCTTGTGCCCAGAGTACAGGAGCTAAACATAATACTCAAAAGTCTCCATATGAACAAAGCCCATATTGTTTGATTAAAGCAAATAATGTTTTTGTTAATATGATTAATGTTACCAAGGGAAAAAAAAAGCATATAGAAGACAATACCTTTTACAAAAAACCTCCACTCAAACACATATTAAAGAACTTTTCTGTGTCATGTATTTAAGTGAAATAGTGAATTTTTTCCCCCTTTCTTTGCAGGTCTCCAAATGCTACAGATGTAACAAAAGAGTGAGCTGCTATGCAAGAAGCAGTAGCCTGAAGCCTATGGGGGAGTTGGGCAGGCACAGAACTGGGTGCTTGGGGAGGATGCTCCAAACTGCAGGGACGCCATCTCAGCTTTGAGGTGTCATTAAAGCCCAGTGCCTGGAAGAGGGACCATGACCCACATTCTGGGTCCCTGATCTGTGGATGTGGCTGGCTCTAAGTCTCTGTTGATTCACTGGCCCAACTTGGCCTACTTGGAACCAGCACAAAGACATCTCAGTACCACACAATACTGGAGCATGAAGAAACTACTCTGATCCAGCTCCCTGCATACTTGTCCTGCATACCTTCCTGCCAGAGCACTCATGGCACCACACAGCATCACTGCACCTGGATAGCTTTTCCCTTTTGAGATAACCAAAACTCACTGCCAAGAAAAATAAACACACAAACTTAAAATTCATTTTCCAAGTTGTACACTTTCCAAACAAATGCCATGTTAGTGACATGCACAGTAACAGGCAGGCATTTGACTATCAATGGTGCAGGTTTTAAAACACATTAATTAACACATTATTTCAGGTATCAACAGTGGAGTATTAACACGCTACCATTTTTTTCTTTATTATCTTTATGAGAATTCAATGCACAAACAATAAAACCCTTTCAAAACAGAACATGGTGTGGTACTGTATGGTAGAAAAAATACCCTGCAAAGTTGGATGACTGGTCCCATCTAGCCTAGTATCTGACTTTCACCAGTGCCATGCTATTTAGAGATACTGTTTAGGAAAAAGATAGAAGTCTGGCTGCTTTTGGGGTCCCTTCCTCCTGCCCTCCGTGCCCCCCTCATGTACAATGATGTTACTGGGCACACAACTTCACTGTCCATTTGCAGTTCTGTTTCTGCCTACGAAATTGTCTGATTTCTTTTGAATCTGCTGATACCCTTGCCTTTGCTACTTACCATGGCAAAAAAATACGCTACCTGGAGTTCCAGAAAATGAAGGACTAGTTTCTTTTCTTTGCTTTAAACCTGATCTCCTGCTACCTTCACTGAGCGCCCTCTAGTTCTTACATTGCAGGATTTGAAGGGCAAGTTTCACATCTGGCTTTTTCATCACTTTCATGATTTTGTAAATCTCAACAATAAATATCTGTCTTTATCTAAACTGAAAAGTACCAGACTTTTCAATCTCTCCTCATACGACAGTTGTTCCATCTTCCCAAATTGTTTCAGTTGCCATTTTCTGCACCATCTGTAACTCCACTAAGTCCATCTGGAAAAGCAGAGGACTGAACACAGTACTTCTGATATGAGTCCAATGAGCTTTTCTTAGTAGCAGAGTGACATCCTTGATGAGATAAATCTTCACCCTACGTCAAAAATCCCATGTCACTTTCAAGAGAAAAGTTATTTCTTTCTACAACAGAGATAATTCCAGCTAATACACCTGGCACAGGAAGTTATCTTTGTTCTCAATAGTTTGGGATTTCTCCTGCACAGCAAGCCAACAGAGAAAAGGCAAAGTGTAAGTGTACTGTCCAAGGATCTACATCCGGAAGAAATAGCATATTTGAATAGCACTTCCTGAAACACCTAGACTTCCTGGAATTAACAGTTAAAATCCCAGAGGAATTGATAATGTTCTTTTACAATCCAAGCCTAGCAGACTGCTGCCCAACACCACTGTGTACCTTTCAGGGAAGAATTTTAAAGGTACTATCTGTTCTACACCAATGCTTGAGAACTCTGGTCTATTTTTATAGCTATATGCCCTGTAGCTCCCCTTGCTGATGTGGGCCAAAATCTCTCATATACCATGCTAGGAGCTGCTTCTCTCCATTCCCAGCTACATGCATTTAAATGGCATATTTTATGGTACAACAAATCCCTCCCTATCTTAAGTTTACTTTGTATGATGCAGAAATCTTGGAGTGGCAATGGGTTGCCTTGATTTTCATTTAATGTCATTAACTTCCATGGAAGTAAAAGTGTTTGGGTCAAAGAGAGGCAGCAACTATAAAAGCATATGTGCACAATGTAATCTCAAAAGAAAACAGAAATCAGAGTCCAGCAGCAGGAACAAAAGGAAATATATCTTTTTCCAGCTGCATGAGCCACCCAAGCACTGAGGAGAACAGTGCTGACATCTCCCCGAGACTGTGCACAACAGCACTGCAACGTAACCACAGCCTTGCCTTGGCCTCATTTCAGCCACCACATGCCCAAGTCAAATTGGCAATGAGATGGATGCATCCCAGGGCCTTTACCTGGCAGTTTTGCTCAAGTGCAGAGAGAAAGGTGAGGCCCCATGTCCCAGTGCAGTCCTCGCAAGAAGAATAAAGTCTGGGCTTCACAACATGGTTAGCAAACAACCTCTGCAAAGCACATACTCATTTTTAGATACTGCAAATTCAAATGTTTCATAGGAATGCAATTCTGCAGTTTCCTCAGCTCCCTCTAAGGTTCAAAATATTTACAAACATCAATACTTACACAAAGATAGCACCACTAAACTAACACTGATTTTAAAGGGATTACTTGCATAGTGAAGATGTTCAAACACATCATCAACAGCCATGGCACATTAACTTACCACCTGGCTTCAGCTCTCTCAAAAGAGAAAAGTCTTCACTATTTGTGTTTTGTATAAAACCAGACGACAGTTTAACCTGCAAAGTCTCTGGTATGCTCCCTTCTCAAATCTGCAAGTACTAGTTTCATGGAAGAAGTCTGTGCCAAAGTATATTATACCTACTATGGCAATAAATTCTTCATGGATGAGGTTTGACACATAAAATACCTTCATTTGCTCTTCTAAATTTTATGGGATAATATGAATTACGAGCACCCATGTATTTCTTGTAGCTATATTGTGAGACAGATGTTTTCTACTACTTGCAAAAGATTATCTGAGTTATACTCTACACCTCTCTCCCTCTACCCTCATTGAACAAACATGATAACACAAACCAGTCAGTTGCTTATGAGAAGTGTTTTGTCTGCTATAAAGATATGTATGTATCAATCAGTCTAACTAGGATTAAATGTAAATCACATGGTTAAACAAAAGCATTAAATATATCAGAAAGGTTTTTTCTAAACCTTATAATCTCAGATTTCTTAACTTTGGTTATTTCTTGGTTTAGTTAGTGGGTACATTTATGGTTTGGCAAAATAACTTTTTAAATAGACTGTACATTTAAAGAGCACAATTTATATTTATTTGAAGCTACCACTGTAATCTTCACAGAACTTGGCTGGGTTTCAGTGGCTGGGCTTTAGGTATTTTGCTGGTTCTGCTGGATTTCTAAAACCCTAGAGAACTGGGAATGAAATGAGTCTGTTCACTGTTATTATTAGTCTCCAGTAACACTGTTGGTGACCCACTGGAACCTAAATCCTAGCCATTCTTCATATATCTGTTGAAGACTGGGTGCTTTGGACTCAGTTCATACACAACATTTGCCCCAGAAGCAAGGTTCCAGGTTTCCACAGGAGCTCTAATTTCATGAATCACTAGAAACGTGAACTGGCAAACAGTACCTGGACCCCAATTCTACAAATTGCTCTGACCCCACTATCTGAAACAGCCTAGTAGCTTCAAAGGCTTCACAGGAACAGGTCCAGGATCAGTCTTTTTTCCAAAAGGACACATCACTGGTCAGCTGTACCGAATAGCACCTACTCACTGCCACTGAAGTTGAGGGGTCAAAGACAGCAGGAACGGTACACGTGGTGTGGGAACGCTTGCCCTGCTCCCACGACAGCGGGGAAAGGATCAGGCAAGAAGACTCATAACAAGATCAGACAAAAGAGAAAACACTGAATCATGTTAAAGTAATTACCAGAAAATAAGACTTCTGCAAAATATTTGCAAGCAGCTCGCTGGAGCCTTCAGGCTGAGTCTTGCACTGGGCTGCTTGTAGCAGCACCACCCCAGGAGGCGCTCCAGGAAGAGCGGGTGACTCAGTCGCAGTTCCTCCCTGGCTCCTTCCTCCCGCATGGCATAACAAATAACTGCACCCTGTCCCACCGCAGCACTCCCACGTTACTGCCAACCAGCCTGACAGCACAGAGAGCCACAGCCCTGCTCCCTCTCTGCTTGCCCTGCTTCTGGGACAGTGAGGGCACACAGATCCTACTGTCTCTTCACCCATTGTCTCCCCACACCCAAAGCTGCTGTCTAAAGCGGCCACATGGGACATATTTACTTCTCACTACTGCCCTAGGGTGCTACTAGGAACAGGAATAATCTAGCATGAAGATAGCATCAGCATGAAAGAGAAGAGAATCCTAGTTAGGAAGAACATATGTCGTCACTAGATAATGATAACCACATTTAATGGGTACAAGCATGAAGGCATGAACTTCAGAGATTTCCCCCTTGTTTTAAAAAACAGAGGCTTATTATAGAAATGCCCAATTATGCCATCAGGCACTATACAATATTCATGATTAAAAAATCACTATAATTAAATGCTAAGTGCTGATTCCAATTATTTAGCAGTGGAGCAATAAAATAAGCAAATACCTTTAAAACGTTGTTTTCATAGAGAAATTGCAGAATACAAAAGTAGCTAAAGAACTACCTGTCACAACCTTAGACATGCCGTAAGATTTAAGCTGCAAGGATTCTCAGATCCATTTTTTTGCTGCAAACTTACAGTGGAGCTAGTATATGGGAAAAGAGTGAATTCCTGCCCTGACTGGGTTAGTTACGATGTCACCTTAGAACTAGACACTTGGGAAAAACAAAGGCATATATAGAGGCTAAAACCAGTGAAGATCTGAAGCAGTGAGGCAGCAGGGGCCATGTCTGCACATGCCCCTCTGCTGAAGGACCTAGGCTGTGTTCATTAGTGTTGGAAAACCTTGCAAGATTATATTAAAAAAATATTTAAAATTGAAAAAAATAGTTCCAAAACACAATATTTCTTGAGAAATAGCATCCAAATCACTAGAAATAAAGGGCATTCTCAGTAAATATTCTCAATTATCTATCTGTCATAGGCAAGAGAAAAAGGGCTTCCACATTAAATATTACTAATTCTACTCTGGGGCTAAGTAACACTCCTGGACAAATGGTGATAAAAACAACCGGCAAGCAGGAGTGAAGCTGTGGCAAACCAAGTGTTGTGCTGTCCTTCAGCAGGATGCAGTGCACACTGTCCTGACCAGGGACAGGACTCTGTCAGCCAATGATAGGAAAGCGGCCATGCTACCTTTCCTTTCTTTTTGGTGTAACTGATGTTACATCAAGGAAAGATCTCCAGCACAGCTCCAAATCTGCAAGGCTCAAGTGCTGTCAGTGTGCCAGACTCACCATGACAGGGCAAAATAATGGATGGATGTGGAGCTTCTAGACTGCCTTCATTCCAGCTGTTACTTTGCAGAAGCTGGGATGGATGATACTCAAAAATTCTTCACATTTGGCATTACATTAAGAATTCTGTCAATAAAAAAGAATGCAGCCCACTTCCATTCATGTTTCTGACAAACTTTTGCTTTTCTTGATAGATTTTCACCTAAACAAAAAATGAGCTAGAGATGTCCAGTTCAAACTAAATGTCCTATAAACTAAACACGGGTGATTATTCCTTGCTTCCTTATATCCTTCTCTTTTACCAAGAACAAAACAAAACTTGTTCAAGAACATATTTTAAGGCAAGAACAATGACCATTCCCAACCCCACAGTTCCACTTTTATTGCAAATAAAACAAACCTGAAGGTCTCCCATTAGCTTCAGAATCTGGGAGGGAGTGGGAAGAATGATGTGTTACGCTACAGTGAAGGAAGTACATACGCCAACTGGAAAAAAGGACTATAAAAAGCTTTTCTTACACAAACATGAGGAAGCAACCAACACCCTCAATTGTTGAAGTGAGAGAGGCCTAAACACACTCCTAGAAAAAAAAATTAAATTTAAAAAGTCCTGCAATGTGTCACATGCTCCCAATTACTCTCAGATTTGAGAGCCTGGTTTGATAAGGTCCAACTGTTACCAAGAGCAAAAGAGCACAAATGCTGTGGAACTGTAGCAGGCTGGAGACCCTGCTGCTCACACTATCACTGGTTTTTTTTTTTTTGGCACAGCTCTATGGACTCTCTTGACCTCTCTGCAACCTACTGCAAGTTGGTCGAGGAGCCCTCTGCACCTGGAACAAGGGATCAGAGTGCAAAACCAGGCCACGGTGCTGCACTGCAGGGAAGGTGGTGCCACCAGGGCAACCACTTCTGCTCCAAGGGCCTTTTCTAAGCAGCAGCATCCCCAACTGCATGTCAGGAACACATTCCCTCCAGTCAATACAGGAACATGGTTCACTCAGCTCAGAACCAGTGTGGCACACAGGGGCAAGAATTCAAAGTACAGCTTCAGAAGGTCAAACAGATTCATTACAGAAGAAAATATTTATTTAGCTAAATACTGGGAGGACAGAGATGCAAATTCTAACAAGGAAGACAGGAAAAAGGAGGTGAACAGTGAAGCTGGCCACACTGATTTTACATCCTTTGGAGAGACTGCTACCTGGGCCTTTGCACTGGGCAGCACTCAGTTGGAACAGCCATCCCCGATAGAGGTTCACACAATTCCACGACCCAAGAAACAGTCCCATACACCACAGTATTCTGATCCCTAGCAGCATAAAGCCTCTAAGAGAGATACAACCAAAAGAGAGCTCCCACGATGATTTACTGCCACTTGAGTAGTCTTGCATTTTTCCATTAAGGTCATTTTCCTTGTCCATGAACATATATTGACTCATGGCATTTAGCAAAGTCATAACCCTCTAGTTACAGAGCTTGAACTTGTCAACAATTATTTAGTGAGTGCAATGGAGCTAGGTCAGAATGCAGATACACAATCCAGTGATTCTACTAGTCCTTACAAAATCATTCCTTCCCCAGCAGCCACTGTGTGAAAGGACATTAAAGGTAGAGGTTTGGCTATGCAATGAACCTGTAGCTTCAAACTAACTTCACTTAGAAATTTCTTACATTTTCTTACATTTTACTCAAAACTTTCTTAGTTTGGAGTATTTACCACTTGTAAATGATTACAAATCAAAACCAGAGACACCATCACACAATATTTGAGTGGAAGCAGATAGTCAACATTCTCTCCTTGCCCCAGAACACATCAAGTTGTTTTGGAATTTTTGAAAATAACAAGAAACACGCTAAACACTTTGACAATACAGACCTACCAATCTGGGATAAAACTGCAGCCTTCTTCCCCTGCTGCTTACTTAGGGAAGGTGTTATCATTGCTTCTCCCAGAACACATAGACAGCAACACAGCTCAGCACCTCAAACACCAGGAGAGTCAACACAGGAGAAACCAGCCTGCTTTGTCCCTGGCACTAACGGTCAATGCAAAACAGGATACTGGATTCTTGAATACGTTTTGTTTATTCTGCAGAAGGTACACGAAGGAGTTCTCATAGGCATTCTCCCTCCTGACTTCAAACTGAGAATCCATGGCTTTACAGAGGTCTGCTCAGACATGGCTCTGAGGAACCTCATTCCTAAATGGCTCCTATTCTCCCACCTTTACTTCTGTGCTCACTTTTTCTCGTTGTCTGGGTAGGTTTGTGGGTGGCTGCTGCTGTTTTTTCCACATTGTGTCTATGGTTCTCTCCACAGCTCACACTGTGTACACTTAAAGTCCTAGATAAATCTTGTTTGCAGCTCTACTTTTCCCACCTCTTAACAGTAGGACAGTTCTTCTCTCAAACAGTCTCACTGCTTTCTCACAGCAAAATTGGTACTGTGGACTGCCAACTGACTCCTACCAATTTATTTCAATGTGCACAGCATCAAACAATTCTATAACGTGAATTAAGAAAAAACAATCCTCAAATCTTACATAATTCTCCTGTTTCTAAAGATCAAGAAGTTCCTTTCTTGATATTCAAACTCAAATATTGATGATAGAAATTTGCATTTTAAGAAGAGGCAAGCAGAAATTTCTCATCAACTGAACAAGTCATGCTATGCTTCTGGGCATGCATTACAGTATCTTTTTCGCATCACACCTACTCTACTAAATATACAAAACACTGTGCAAGTGATAGTTTTGTCAGCCACCAGCTAATCAAATGAAAAATTATTAGGCTTAGAAAAATAATAAAAGCAGAAGCCAGCTGTGCATTTGTTGGATGAAAATCCCAGTGTCTCCCATGTTAGCTCATGTGTATTTCAATTTCTGGGAAGAAAATAATGGGAGTTTCTCCACCCTTTCTCATGTGAGCCATAAAACAGATTTATTACCTAGGATATATTCTGTGTTTTCTCCTGAGGAAAAAAGAAAGTGGTGGAACAAGTTCATTTTTTTCCCTTCTAAAACAAGGATTTTCTTTATAATAAACACAGAGCTTAATTTTGGTATCATATGGCCCTTCTATTTAATGCTCTGGTCACACTTTTTGCCTTTCTAAATCTTGAATTGTTGCATTTTCATTTCAGTGGGGAATCTACAGCTGCTCCAGCTGTCTGAGTGTGAAAAGTCTGTCCTAAGATTCCTATCTGGTGTTTTAAAGCAAAATTCTTCCCTCCCCTAAATCAAAGAAATTTAGCATCTACTGAAAAACTATGGAATAACTAAAACAAAAAGAAAAGCTAAACATTAGTCTATGTTTCTTTTTCAAGTAGTTGTTGCTCAGCTTTACCCTACACTCAACTGTCACCCAGTGGCTCTGGGAAACTCAGGCTGCAGACTCAGAGGTTTAGGACAGGGTTGCATCTCATCTGGGAAGGTTATCCTGTACAAACAACTATTTTTTTTTTTCTGTAATGGTCACCTTATGACCTTTAAAAATAAATAATGAGAAAGAAGATTTGCTGACTAAAAGATTTTTTTTTTCTCCTAAAACTCTTAATTTGCTCACAGTATGATGTTACAGTTCTAAAGACCTGTGCTGGTAAATCCATTTACAGAAAAGGTGACTTCCTCTGGAACTTTAACATTTGAGATGCAAAAGAGGCTGATTCCTATTTTAAATGCTTCTGAATCATTATATAGCCTGGATTCTCCAGTTTAGTGGTCTGGAAACTTTCAAGGCTAAGATATCCCTTTCTAAAATGACACCCAGTAACACAGCTTTTTAAAGTAAATCTCTTGACTTTTTTTTGTAACCTGTGTTCTACGGTCTCCCATTGCTAACCAGCACCTCTTCTTTAATGAGTCTCTTTCCTCAACACGGCAAACCTGACATCTCTCAAAGTTTCAATTCTTTCAAATAATCCCATGATATATGAGCATTTACACCAAGTCATAAATGCCAGTGAGACCATTTTTGAAATGACGAGCCATGCCATCATTAGCTACATGTAATTAAAATGTACCATAGGAAGTGCATTCATTACAGTTGTGAAATGATTTTATTGCTTATGAAAAGAAAAAAA
>VZTT01031356.1:0-13482 GCA_013400855.1 Buphagus erythrorhynchus | reverse complement strand
CATCATCCCCATCCCCATCCCCATTATCCCCACCCTCCCCACCATCCCATCCCTCACCTGTCAGATGTGCTGCCTTCCTCGGCTCCTTTCTCGGGGGCTGCTCCTTCTGCCCTGCACAGGGACAGGGAGGACATTGGCCACGTGGTGTTTGGATCCCATCCCACTCCATCCCTTCACTTTTCCTCATCATCTACTCCATGTTCTCTAATTTCAGAAGCAGCCTTTTCTTTTCTCTTATTAAAGCCAATTCAATTTTCCTCTCCCTTCTCCTTTACACTATTTTCCGTTTCTATTTATTTATCCAGCCCCCTCAAGAAATTCTGGGTTATTATTTCTGTTCAGCTTCTGCTAAAGAAGCCTGTGGTCAGAGCACTGAGCATCCAGTTCAAATGACAGCTCCCCTTCCCCTAAAAGGAAAAATTTATTGGTATAAAAATTGATGAGAACCAGGACTGCCCTTTCCCAAGAATTGTGCTATTTCAATTGTTTATTTGATTCAGTATCAGAACAAATTTGAAAATAAATTTTCTGATAACTAAGATTCTCAAGAGGGGAAAAAAATAAAACTTTTCAGAGTTAAAATAACTTTCAGAGTTAAAACTGTCAAGGGGAGTGAAAATTTCTTTCTGACTTGGCCATTTTTGAAAAGGATATCCTCGTTTATAACATTAACATGGAATGCAGAAGAAAAGCAATAGCTTCGAAGTTCAAACCCCAATTTTTAAATTGTTCCACCCAAACTGAAACTCTTTTTATCTTTTTTCACTAAATGACATCTAGAAAAATTGGCAGGTTCTGGTGGAAAGTTTCATTTTCCCTGGGTTCCTCCTCCGGGCACAGACTCACCTGTGAGTTTCTGAGAGGATGGAGGGATGTGCTCAGCGCTGGCAGACTGAAAGGAGAGAAGGGGGACAATGGCTGAGAGCGTGAGCAGCCACGGACTGCCCCGGGCATGGCTAAATCTGGGGAGCTGCACAGCGCAAAGAAATACCCAGGCAGCGCTCAGGAACACGGATAAACATAATAAACACCATAACATAAAAGGAACAGATAAATCAGTCCCTGACGGGGACAGCCACCCCCTTCCTCCGTCACAGCAGACACTGAGCTGCCACCACCCTGCCCCTGGGGACATCTCAGGCACCATTCCCAGCGTTTCTTCCCCCCCGTTTTTCCCCAGGGACCTGTGCCCAGCCAGGCACACCTCACCTCTCTGAGTTCATCCACCTCCTTCTCCAGGTGAAAAATCTTAAATATGCTCAGCCCCACTCCGGTGAAGGCCACCAGGATCAGCAGGAACATCACGAGGGATCCCACGCTCCTCCTCTCCCTGTGGCTCCGTGGTTTCCTGCTCCTGTCGGGAACGGGCGGTGGGAAAGGAGCCACGGGGGGAGCCGGGGGGCAGGGAGCCCCTGCATCAGCACAGCCGTCCACCCAAAAGATTTGGGGGTAATAATTCAGGTTCTGCTGCACGGGGGGCAGCGGCACGGGCCGGACGTGCCGGCTGGGCTCGTCCTTGTGCTGTCCGAACCGCGCCGGCTTTGGGACAGCTCTGCCCTGGTGCGGCTGCATCCCTGCGGCAGCGAGCACCGGCCGGGGATGCTGCGGCTCCGAGAGCCCCGAGCAGCACCAGCAGCACCAGCAGCACCAGTAGCAGCACCAGCAGCACCAGCAGCACCAGCAGCACCAGCAGCACCAGCACCAGCAGCATCATCATCCCCTTCCGGGCCGCCCGGGAGAAGGGCGCTCCTCCCACAGCCCCGCTCCGGGCGCTCCGCGGGGCCGCAGCAGCGCCCCAAAAACGCGCGGGCTGCTGCATCCCTACTGCCCGAAATAAAGGAGTGAGGAACGCTCCGGAATCCCGCAGCAAAAGGGAGAGATGGAGCCCAGGAGCCCGCCCCAGCAGGGGGATGCAGGATCCAAGCCCAGCCCGGGTGGGATGCAGGGGAATGCTGCATCCATCCCTTCCCGCTGCGCATGCCGGCCTTTCCTGGGCAGCTCCGCACGGATCCCGAGGCACTGCACACAGATCGTGACCTTAAAGGCTGTAAAAGCCTCGGTGGGAAGGGGGAGATGCCGTGCAGCACGGGCAGAGCTGCCCCAGCGTGAACAGCCCAGCTCAGGTGCTGCCCTCCTGCCTTCCAAGGAAAAACACAGAATCCAGAGCATGCTGCAAAGGATGCGCTGACTTTTAGTGAGCTCACTTTTAGGAGCTCATTACAATATCCTGATGAAGAGGGACAGGGATATTTCCATTTCTCACAGCCCAGCTCAGGTGCTGCCCTTCTGCCTTCCAAGGAAAAACACAGAATCCAGAGCATGCTGCAAAGGATGCACTGACTTTTAGTGAGCTCACTTTTAGGAGCTCATTACAATATCCTGATGAAGAGGGACAGGGATATTTCCATTTCTCAATTTCCATTCCTCATCTATTGTAGATTTCTAAGTGGGGACAGTGAGCTTTTCCCACAGATTTCCAGGTGCACACAAGAGATTATAAACTTTTTTCCCTGTATTTTACAGACTGGTGTTGAAGTGGGTATTTGTATGGGGTAGTGTTTAAGAAAGGAAATGCTTAGCACAAGAGCAAACTGGAGATTTGTCTCCTGTGGCTGAAGGAAGCAATCACAATAAACAGGCTTTGATCTTGAACATCAAAACTGCACCACAAAACTGAACATCTTCCCTGCACCACCAGACAGCCCACTGCTTTTTTTGAAGATACTCACCAGCCCTTTGCTCCAGCAGCAATCCACAGCACAGGTTTCAACAACCCCATCTGGCCCTTCCTCACACTTCTGGGCTTAAAAGACACAAAAGCAACAAAAATCCAACTCTAACAAGTTCAAGCTTGGTCACGCCTACCCTGGCTCAGTCCTGTCTCTATCCCTGAGCTGCCACCCAAGGACAGGTCCCCATCCCCTCCCACAGCCATTACAAGAGAGGGTCACACGATGGCTCTGCCTGGAGAGGATTCACTTCCACATTTTTCTGACACTGTGTTAATGCCAACAGCTTATTGAGGTGGGATTGAGGAGAGAGTAGCAGTTTCCCTTAAATGTCACAAGTGTTCTTACTCTACACCCACTGCTTCCCACTTTCACAGAGATGCTTTTTTAAAATGTAGGTGAGAGGGAAAGACAAGGAAACCAACTGAAGCCATTTCAGCTGCACCTTCTTTTTTTGGACGCCCAGATCAAGAGCCTGCTAATACCCCATGTGGTGGCAAACCAAAGACTGGGGCTATTTTACCATCAAAAGATGCTTAAAAGTGCACAACATGCTTTCAGGGACCTCCCCCTCTGCTGTGCTGCTCCTGCTGTCACTCTCCATTTTCCTGTCACCCCCTTCAAACACCACCAAGGTGACAGACACTGACTGGAAGATGGTGCCAGGCAGGGCTGTGTCTGCACAGCACATCAGGATCACAGTCCATAAAAAAAGCAGGTTCTTTAGTCCATTAAAAAAACAGGTTCTGGTGCCTGCAGTCTCTGTGTTCTGCTGGCTGCTCAAATGACACAGGATATTAACAGGAGACTGAAATAATGGCAGGACAATTTGCTGGAGGTAGGCACTTCAGTCACGTGAATTTTTCTAGAAGGCCTAGAGCCAGAATTTAGACAAGGCTGAGCCCTCCTAAAATGTGGGGCAAGAACAGCTGGGCAGGAAAACAGGGAAAAGAAGGATAAAAGGGGTGTCAGATTTGCCTCCACCACCCTATCCCCCTCTTGAACCAGTCTGTACACCCTGTTTCCAGCAGCCCTGTTATGTCATTTGAACAGGAAGGAATATTTTCCAATCATCAGAGAACTGTTCCCCTTTGCCAAACCAACAAAAAACTTTACACAGACTGCAGAAGAGGATTTGCTCAGAAGAACACTCTCCATCCCCAATTCACCCACAGGGGAGAGGTGGGAGCTTTTATTAACAAAGGACACAATTATGCTAAAGCTGGTGGCAGAGAATCAGCCAGCAGTTAAGTTTGTATCAGCAGGATTTAGGGACAGAAGGATGACCTGCCTGAAACAGCCCAAAAGAAGCAGGACTTGAACAATGATCCAGATCTAATACTTGACAGAAAACAAACCCCGAAACTCAAAACAAAAACTGAAGTGTGAACCTCTGTGTAGGAGAGGCTCTCACCGTGTTTTGGACAGTCTCTCTGGAAGCAATTAACAAATGTTTCCTATTATACTAATGACTAGCAGAAATGTTAAAAAGCAACTCTTGAAAGCCAACAGGGCTGCAGGAATTACACCCAAGAGCAACTGAGAAAGTTGAGAATCATTCGCATTCAAAAACACAGGATTCAACATCGTGAAGGACAGAGAATTGAATCAGAACAAGGCAAGAAACAAAGACTGCAGATCAAGCTCTTTGGGTAGAAAATACTGTGCTAGAAAGAAAACAAGTCTGAAGCTGAGAGGCTCCTCAGCTGGACAAGAGCTTCCAGCAGGGAAAGCCCAAAGGCTCCCATGAGAGCTCACACAGCCCTGGACAGCTACAGACACTCCTGGAACTCACTTCACAAGTCTTTGTCCAACTCTAGAGAGGCTCTGGAAGTAGTTGCAGGAACTGTTGGACAGAAAGGAGGTTCAAATCTGTCTGTTCAAGAGCAGATTGGTAGGGAGGAATGGACAGTGTGTGGAAAACCTGTGAAGAGAGAGGTGATTTCCAGCAGCAAAGAGCTCTTACATCTCACAGAATAAAAAGCCTCCCAAGGAGCCACTCACTAATTGGGAGCCAAATCTGAAGGAGTTTGAACAAAAAGATGGATTTTTGACTGAACACTGCTATGGATGGTTGTGAGAGCTGCCTCCATCTGCTGAAGCCTCAGAGGGGTGTGGAAGGCACCAGAACTCACCCAGCCTTTGCAGTTAGCACCAACACCTTCATGTTTTATTACGTACTTGTTAACAGTTTGGTTTCTCAAGGGTGATGCTTTTCATTTCCTCAACAGCTGCTCTCCTTACTAGGAGCATTTGTAAAGCAAGGGCATTCAGATATTCACATTCAAGAACAGGTTTTAAAGTCCACCGTTAACAGCTCAGCCTGGCATTACAGTGCTTAACACATCCCTCTTCCAGTGAGCAAGGTGCTCTGTCCTCTCCTTCACCCTGATTCCAACAAGCAGCCCTGAATTCAGCAAGAGGGCTCTGTCCTGAGGTGAGAGAGAACCCCACGAGCCCAAGCAGATGAGAAAAAGAAGAGTAATTAAAATGTTACAGTGCTGCTTTCATTTCTTTTGTGCCTGTGGCAAGTGCAGGGAAATGAGGTAGAGTGGCTACTAGCCAGGGGGGCCTGGTCTGTACTTGAGCTTTATTTCTTGGGAGCAGCCAGTCTCAGCCCAGTCAAGACAAACGAACTGTAACTGTGTCATTACAACTCCTAGAAGCTTCAGTAGCTGCTTCCAGATATTTTTCTGGGAAAAGAGAAATAGCAGACAGGGACTGTTGCTTGCTGGAAGCTCAGGGAGGGCTCTGCAGCAGGACAGAGGCTCCAACCACACCTAGCAAGGGAGATAAACAAGCCCCAAAGTGGCAAACGTTTCTTTTCCATCTCTAGCTCCACAAGGGGCAGAGCTCAGCTCCTCCCCATTGCCTCCCAAAAGCTGCCCTGCTGCTGGGGAGCTCCTGGTGACTCGAATGGAAAGCAGCAGACCCAGAGCCAGCTGCAGCTCCCAGCCCCTGTTCAATACCAGACAGCAGGAGGGCAGCAGAAGCCTCCTTGGAAGCTTCTTTCACATTTATTCAGCTTAAATTAGAGAAGGGCTGAGTAGGATGAGTTTCAGCACTCCTTCCCAACCTAAGCTTGTTGCCTGAAAAGGCTGACCTGGAACAGAGACCAGACAGAGCAAAAGGAATAAAATAGGAATTTATTGAAAGGATCCACCTTGGGCAGTGCAAGAGCCTGGATGAGGCTACACCCAAATCAAATCCAAGAGGGATCCTGGTCATGAGTTTTACACTTCTATAAGTTTTGGTTCATCTGCAGATTTGGGTCAATCATCCAACCACAGCCCCAGGCTGTGAAGTCTCAGCCCCCTGGCTTGCCCCCTTGCCTTTGTTGTTTCTGCTTTTTGGGTACCAGTTGTCCTTGATTCTCCAGCCAGAANATTCTCCAGCTAGAAAGGAATTGTTTTGTCACTACCCTGTGAAGAGAGCTTACTAACACTTACTAATATGAAGTTTTAGAGCTATACACTAAGCAGCAGAGATTCTGAAAAACACAAAAGCTAAAACCAAAGGCATCAAGCTTTTATCTTGAGCTGTCACAAAGCTCAGCAGCACCTGCAGCAGCTGCTGCTGCTGTTGGACACTCAGGGTTTCCAGGAGATGAGACACTCTGTGGGCAGGGCTCTCCACTTCACTGTTCCAAATGAAGTGGAACATGTTTGTACCTCATTAAACAAAACCTGCTAAGCTGTTCCACCTCATGCTGTAACTTGGCAAAAGCACAAGCCACACACCACCTTAGATTTGGGGTTTCTGCTTACATCACCACACAGCTGGTAGTCTGCATCTTTAAAAAAGCCTGGATTTCCACTGGTATTTAATGAATGTAACCTAAACACCTTCCTTTGGCAAACAGCAATTCACTTACACAAGGTGTGTTTGCACCTATCCACCCTCACATGGAAACATTCACATTACAGATTTTTTTTACTTTGGGCTCAGGACCTGCCCAAGGACTGAAGGACACCATTCTCACTCCAGCACACACATCAGCTTCTGGGTGTTTTACCCCAACAGCTGTCCAAGCTTTGCTTGCAATATCATAAGACTGTCACACAGGAATTTGAGATGTCTACACTGTCTTCATTAGAAACCATTATCCCTACATAAAGTCTATAACCAATTTAAGAGAGAATTCCAAAGAACCAAATTTTGAAAGCTAGACTGCGTGACATCAATAAAACTGAAAGTAAAAAATGACTCAACAGCCCACATGAAAGGAAAACATTAGGCAATAATAACCTGATGGTAATTTTTTTTTTAAGTGGTTACAGATAACTAAAAGCAGGGAGGCAGCAGCAGGTGGAAGCTGTGGTTCAATCTCTAATCTCTTACCAGAACATACTCTCAAATCTGCAAAAGCATAACTGGCCCTGTAGGTTCCTTCAGATGCTTTATTCCCATGTGGTCATTACAGGACCAGCTTTATCACTGGTATTTTTCCACAGAATGCATCAACTTCTCAGCCCTAAGTCAGGCCCAGTTTTTAACATGAACAGTGGGAGCAGGGTGTTAAGGGACTGGTTTAGAATGCATTTGGGTTTCATAGCTGCAACTGTTAACTTGAAAATCTGAACTTGTGAACACACAGCCTCATTTATCTGGGAGCTTTTAGTTCATAGCCAGAGTGTCAAGAGGGGCTGTTTTTAGAATTCAGTCAGCTTCAGGTGATTCTTACTGAAAAGCCCAGTGGTTGCCTGGGCAATGAAGGTACACATGCTTCTAACAAGTGATATATCAAGAGGAAGGAGTAAATAAAAGAAACCCATACTTTCCCCCACAAAACATCCAACACTCTCTTCCCTCAGCAAACTCCACATTCAGTTTTATTTTAAAATCATAGTGCTATGATGAAGCAGTGAGTCCTGAGACACTCACGTGAAAACTCAGTGCTGGGGAGGTCTCCTATGACAAGCAGATGCTGACCAGCCTGTGAATTTGGCATCTGGCTGCACACAGTCCTGCTGGGCGTGACAGAATTAAGTCAGAGGGGGAGCGACCAGTAAGGGGCAAACTTCAAGCTGAAAACTCTGGTTTGAGATAATGACTGTCTAAACTTTCCTTTCAGGGCCTTTTGTATCCTTCACAGTATTAAGAGGTCATTTCATGCAGTTCTTCTCACAGAAAGCCACCACATGCAGGGATCCCCCAGGGCAAGTGTGAACTGACCTGCTGGAAACCTCTCCAGCAGTTTCACAGGGTCACAATTCCTGACCTTTTGGACAAAGCACCACTCAGCCCTCAGAATCCACTCCCCCACACTCTTCTTTATTTAAACAGAAAAACACATCTAGGCTGACAAGTTTATGAACTCCTTACTACAGCCCAAAGGATCCCAAGTCCTAGTCCTAGACTGAAATTTTAAGACCAGTCCTTCGCAAAGAATGTAAGCCACGAGTTTCATTTTCAAAGGAAAAAATGCCAGTAAATGAAAGACAAAGTGTTCAGATTTATTTGGAAATTCACAGTTTCTAATGGCACTACAGCTCTGTAGTTACATACTCTTGCTCCACAACGTTGGATGCTGCACTCTGGTGGTATGAATTTTCTTCATCCAGGTTTGACATCCTTCTGAATTCATGTTCAACATGTCTGGTTCATGTGCTCTGACTGGCTAATTGTGCAGATCAACTCTGAAAGTACATCACTTTAAAGTACTCATAAACTAACAAGAAAGCAGCAAAAAACAAAGCCTTTAAATAAGTCACATTACATACAATACCCGGGAAAGGCATTAGATCTGTTAAAAAGGGTACCACTAAAAGTGCTCAATAAGTTAACTTATTTTGTACAACGTGAACCTGTAACACCTGTCCAAAAGGAGTAACCTTTTGTTCCACTCACTCAGAACCACACTCAACAGCTCAGCAACCACACATCCTATAGTATCCAAATACACAGTCACAGTCAAAATAAAAAACACTTGAGTATGAAATACCAGCCATACCAACACTGCACATTTGTTAGCCAATACAAAAGCAAACGTTATGGGAACACCAGCTGTGAGCCAGCCCCAAGGCTGAGACTCCCAGGCTTGGCAAACTCCAAGAATGCAGCCTCACATTCTTCAGCACAACAGCAGGGAGCAATCCTCATGCACTTCCTCCAGAGAGCTGCAGCAGGCCATTCAGGTGACAAATGCATTCCTCAGCCTCAGACTGCATCACCAACAGGAAATCCTGAAGAGCCACCGTCACTGATTTTGCACATCAGAGTAAGCTCCGATTGTGACTGAAGGTGCAAGTAAACACAATTGCCATCCCTGGTGAGAGATTTTCCTCAACAGAGTTTGCAAAACAAGAATCTAGTCAAGCAAGTCCATCTCTTGGTATTTTTACAGTATCCAGTCCACATTACTGAGTCCAGCTGAAGGCCAACACATGTCCCTTTACAGCACTGTAGTGTTGCATCTTCAAAAAAAGCTAGAGAAATTACAAAATAAATCAAATGACAAACAATTGAATCTCCCCTCTTCCAGTGGCATTATAAATAGACAAAAGGCACATAAATATGGGAAGGTGCAAGAAATAGGAACAAAGCTAAAGGAAGAGGATTAGGCTTTTATCCCTATTCCACCCAACAAACTGGGTTTCAAAAAATCTCTGCCCCAGGAACTGTGAAAAAAAACCTTTATAAAATGAACCCTGCCCTCCCTCCCCCCAAGCTGTTCTCATAGGAAATTATCAGCCTTGTAAAGCTGCAGCTTATAGCCAAGATTGACACAATCCCATCTATTTAAAAAGGCAGAAACCAAATTTCTGAATACTTTCCAATGAGTCGAGCTCTTCGTCTCTCACTATCCTCCCACAGAATACCACAGACTGTTCTCAAACGAACAAACACTCTCCTGTTTGACAAGTCCAGCTAGCTTTAGATGTGTCCAGAGACCGTCGTGACACCGAGTGTTCCCACTGTTATATCTTTGTTTCCTTTGATTATGTCATGCAGGCTTGGCATGGACCCCGACTTAGTCTGTATCAGAGTTTTTATGAGCTTCCCTTGGTCTGAAACTTTCGACCGTCTCCGTTTGAGAGCCCTCTTCTCAGTTTTTGTCTTTTGGCTCTGCCCGTTGCACAGACTCGTGCACGCCGAGATGCCACAAAAATAGGATTCATCTGACTGTGACGATGTCTCGGAGCTCCCTTCGGAGGGAGGGCCCTTGTAGGAAGAGTGATAAACCTCCCCAATGTTAGAGAAGTCCCTCTGGTTCGTGAAGGGCTTCCTGCCTTTGATCTCCCCGTTGGCTATCGGGTGCAGGGGCTCTGTTGTTGGCTTAATAGTCTCTGGTTTTTCACTTTTGTACTTGCAACGCTTCTTCTGAAACCACAAGTGGAAAAAAAAAAAAAAACAAAACGAAATGGTGAGGTTCTGGAAGGGAAGCAGAACATCCAAGCCTAGGAACCNAGGAAATGGTTTTTTACAGAAAGAGTGATAAAGTACTGGAATGGTCTGCCTGGGGAGGTGGTGAATTCACCATTCCTGGATGGGTTTTAAAAAAGCCTGGGTATGGCACTTGGTGCCATGGTCTAGTTGAGGTGTTAGGGCATGGGTTGGACTCTATGATCTTGAAGGTCTCTCCAACCTTGTGATTCTGTGCCCCACCTCCCAGCACAAACACCTCAGCCCCACCAGCTCCCTCCCCACAGGGTGAGATGGTACCTTCTTCTCTGGGGAAAACTTCAGGGGCTCCACAATGTACAGATCCTCTGCATCCACTGTAAGAGAGAGAGCAGACACTCAACAGTGCTGACACTGCCAGCTCTAGAGCAATACAATCCCAACTAAACAGCAGCATGCCAAAATATTCCACTGAGCAGGCACATTTCTCCCTCTCCCTTCCTAAGTTAAGGGGGGCACAACACAAACACTGGAAGTAAAGTCAGCACACAGAGGAGCTCCCCTGTGTGTCATGGCAGCTGTCAGTGACACACACTTGAAAACCCCTGGCTTTCTCAGTTATGGCCATGGGAGAGGTGCAAAGAACAGGGAAAAGGAGGAGTCAGTGAGTGCTGAAGTCTAGGAAAACAAACTGCTCCCAGTGTAAGAGTGTTCAATGTGCAGCCTGCCCCTGACAGCACAGATGTGCACCCACCAACAAGGCAGATGTTCAAACTGACCTAAGACCAGCAGGGAGAATTTGGGAAAAGTGTCCTTCTGAAAAAAAGTAGTCTGGGCCTTAGCTAGTGTTCATGCCAACTCAAGAGTTTTAATGGAGTTTTATTCACAGAACAAAAACTTGTGAAGCAAGTTTGCTGCACCCAGAAGAGCTGTGTCAGCAACATACTTGGCAGTTACTGTGATCTGCAACTCTTGCTTTTGCATGACACTCATGGCCTAGGAAATCAAAATTCAGTTGTCCCAAATCTACCACGAATCCTGCAAAGATCAGATCATTCCTCTTACCCAAGCCAAGATAAATGGTCTAAGATTTCTTACTGAAGTTGCTAAATTTGAATCCTAAATACCTGCCAAGTTTCAAACATAGGCTATCAGGACTTCAGGAAAAGTAGGGCACTCAGACTTCCCACGTCTGGCATTTCCAAGAGAAAAAAAAAAAATAAAAAAGCTACTTTCTGCAAGCTTCACAGCTTTGCAGACCTGAGTGCCTCTAACCCCAAAAAACCATCTGCAGAGCAGAATATATCCACAGCAAAAACTGCATTTAATGTTTTAGCATACTTCAGGACAGTTCTGTGAGTATCTGGTAACTTGTTCACAAACCACCTTATCTTACAGAACACACACATGAACCATACACACATTGTGCAGCACTAAGAGCAGCACCACAGACCAGATGTATGATGTAAATAATACCTTCTTTACCAGCTAGCTGAAAAGACTGGGATCTGACCAGTGGAAGGGAAGTTCTTCTTTTCAAATTCATATCATCATAGGAAGAGAAACACCTAGGAAATTCCAGAAAGCTTTTTAAACACATTTTCTCAGGACTTTGTCATGTACATTTCCCATTAAAAATCATTCTTGGCAGAAAGACAGAACTGTTTGCTGGGGTGCCCAAGAAAGTCTGGCTAACAGACACAGCACTAGGTTTGCTACAAGTTATCAAGGCATGTTTTTCAAATGCAGTAGCCCCAAAATGCTCCTAGGAGTGACACAATTGAGAGTCCTTTGCTATCAATTCTAAGTGTGCAGAAAGAAAACTCAGAATTAAAGCTGATGTGCCAGTAGCAGCAGACTTAGGAAATATTAATAAAACCTGCAAGAACAATTAAGTTTCAAATAGAAATCCATTACCTTTTGGGGCTAGGGTAGTGATTGCTTTTGGGAATTTTTGAGAGGTAATCTTCACAGAACTGAGAAGGGCTCCTGCACCGCTGCACAAAAAGCACCAAGCCCAGAATGAGGCAGAGAACCAGAGAGATCACCAGGTAAGTCTGGCGGTCAGAAACCTGCAGGGATTTGAGACAACTCTTAAAGACAGAACAATTCCATGACACTGCCATCCTTATTTTAAGCTCTAAAAGACAAAAATGCTGTGTTCTCAACTCACTTTTCTTTGGTTTCACTAAACACCTGCTCATATCTGAGTAATTTTTCAGAGGTTTGATGCAGTCTATTGGCTGTGCAGCATTTGAGGAGTGAAGGCTGAATCCCACCAGCTGCTAACAGGAAAAGATTTCCCTAATAATTCCAATATCAGCATAACTACAGAAGCTGCCACCCCCTGCAAAGAGCATCCAAACCTCCCTGAAAGCAATATATTTCCCATAAAAAACCATGCTCTAAGTAACTTCTCTGGTTCACAGCTGACATGGATGCAATACTAAGGCAAATCTAAACTGTATTTTTTTATCAGCTGACACTGCAGTACTTCACCAAATACTGTTATAATCACTTGATTCAATGTGGTTTCACTGACCACAGCACTCAAACAGGAGCTTAGGCAGTCAGGTATCAAAGGAAGAGTCTCGCCAAGTGTTAGCTCAAGGGAGGTCTTTGGCAATATGCACAAAATATAAAAAAATCATGTTTATGGTACTGCTTGAAATGCCAGCCAGGCAGAACATAAACATTTGAGAGAAAACGTTCCTAATATTGTTGCCAAGATTTCCCTAATCTCTACAGATGACAACAGCCAGTGAGGAAAGGAGAAGAGTGCCCTGGCTCACACTAGCCAGGGGCTAGCAGGGCTGCAGTAACCATGACCAATTTTGCTGTGCACAAGACAGCTCCTGTTACTCAAATCTGCAGCTAGAAGTTTAGGATAAAGTAGGCTGAAAGCAACACTACAGACAATTTAAAACTTAATTTGAAGCCTCTGGTCTCTTCAAACAGATGTGTTTATGCATCTATTTCCTCGGAGTTGTGATTACCTCACGTTTCAGCTCTGCCACGGTTGCTGACAGATTGGAAGCCAGCTGGGTCATGTTGGTGAGCTGTGCTTGTAGCAGCTGGATTGCCTCTGTCTGACGCTGATCCTGTGGTGAACAGAGTCATGGGCATGCTGTCAGTGCTCAGGTTCCCACTGCCACATGCACTCATGGCTACAGAATTCATGTTCTATCTGTCTGACACAGCAAGGCACTCAGCAGCCACACAGCCTTGTTTTTAACACAGCGTTCACGTAACATTTTTATTTGTCAGCTAACATTTCCTACCGTGATGCCAAGTGCATTTCATTAGAGAGACTTCTGCTGTGCTCACCACGGGCAGAGTGAGCAGGCAGCTCCACACAGTCACTGTCAGGAGGCCACAGAACACACACAGCTGCCCAGGCACAGCTCCA
>VZTT01031353.1:84581-95779 GCA_013400855.1 Buphagus erythrorhynchus | reverse complement strand
TTTCAAACCAAGACAATGGGAAAAGCAGACACTTGACAACCTGGACTTCACATCTCAACTGGTTTAAAGTCCATACACAGAATAAAGACTGCTGTTAAGACTTGCAGGTGAAAATAGAAAGCCACTATCCAAATACCCCTAAACTAAAATGTTTAGGGGTGTAAGCGCAGAAAATTGTTAGGTAATTTGCCCAAACAGAGCAGTGGGCTTCTCATCAAACCCAGCTATGTGTCTGCCCTAGAGGGACTCCTCAGAGCCGAGAGCAGAAAGGGGAGGTTAAAGCTGACACTTGTGACTCTACTTAATGTGCACGTTTTGTCCTTTACTGTGGAGAAAGGGATGGCAGTGGCTGGGGCTCAGGCACACCCCACACTCTGGTGGCAATACTGGTGGGCTGCTGTGTGACATGGAAAATACTGCTCTCCACTTGAGGGGTACAGAACTAAGGGTCTTCCCAACAAAAGCATGAATTTAACTCCTAGAAAACCATCTTCCACTGTGGACACACACATTCAGAGAGCTAGGGAATTACAGCTTGGAAATTCTTCTCAGGCCTGGATTCCTCTTGACTCTCAGGTCCATTCCCAGGCTGACAAGCTGACTACAGCTTCAGTTAGGGAGGAAATTTCCCAGGATGATAACATGGTGAAAAACAGAGTGGAATTCATAACATAAGTGAACACCTGGTATTTTTCTCATGAGGCACCCAGACATGTTTGGTCAGAGATGTTTTCCCCAATTGTCCAATGAACTACTGTGCTGTCCTAGTTATCGTAACTTACTTTAAATACAGATGGTCCGTACAATAAAGTGGCCCGTGTGTGTGTTTTACTGTCCTTTTCTCTCTTTGCAGCACAGTAACCACATTCCATAGCACAGGTTGCAACTTCATAGGATGTCCGAGGTCAGAGGGGAACTCTGGAAGTCATTTGATCCAACACTTCTGCTTAAGCACGACCACTGAGAGCCAGCTGTCCTGGATTCAGATAAGCTCTTTCCCCTCATACGAGCTTCTGTTTCCTGATCTCTTCTGTACCTCTTGACCGCTCTGCAGTAACCACAGCAATGAGGATGCCAAGTGTGTATACCAACACTCTGATGTGCTTTGCAATTACACACTCTCACCCATGACACTATAAATGGTAAAATATAGATGACAGGATCTGAACTTTGTGGACAGAACTGTTCCACATGGAAGGGTATGTCACACGTGCTTGGCCAGGCCTCAGCTCCAAGAGCAATGTATGAAGCTTCTAGACTCCTTAGACACCACAGAAATACTAAAAACCAAGAAGATTACTTTCTTCTGGAATTTACCAGAAAAGTCAAGCAGCAACAGGGCATGAGAGAGCACATGAGAGATCCACACCCACATGTGCAGCAGTGGGCACACCTCTGTGCCAAAACCAGCTGGTGCAAGGCAGCATTCCCACTGGCAAGAGGAATGAAAACGTAAGAGCAGGTGAATGCCTGGACTAGCCTGCCAATACAAAAATCAGGGTATGGTGTGGTGCCTAAGTGATGGCAGACACACATCAAGATTGTGCCAAGGAAGTCACCAGCACACTGAATTAGTGCTCTAAAAAGAGCCAAAAGCACAATGCTACAGTGCTTCAGGCTAAGTCTGGCCACAGAGAATGGCGCTAGGATGGATTCTTCCAGCACTGCAGAGCCAGCCTCAACAGATGGACAAGGTTCAAGGGTAATCAAGTGGGCCTGAAGCAGTCTCAGTTCTGCTTCTGCAGCCAGGAAAACGGCAGATGATGACAATAACAAACACCTTGCCAGTGACATCCTAAGACAACCTTCTTGGGATTAAAACTACATTAAAATCTTCCAAAGAACAGAGGCCAAAGAAAGCTTTGCATCACTTCTCTGAGGGTGAAAATTGGGAGCTATGCCAGGCCCTGTACAAAACTTGCAGGAGAGGTAGCAAAGGAACCTTCAGGCACAATACCTCTGAAATAATTCAAACACCTGGAACTGAGCTAAAAAATTATTAAATCCTTGCAAGTGGCAAAAAGACAGAAAAGAAACCTTCGGTAAGGAAAATGCATCCTAATAGGGCAGGAAATTAGTTTAGGCAGCAAGACAAAAAGTGAAGGAGCAGATTGAAACTTGATGGAGTAGCTGAGCTGAAACAGCAGCAGGTGAATGCCTCATCCTGCAAAAAAAAAGATACAGAAGTGCACCTTGGGCAGGTATTTCAAGACAATTGCCAACTTGCATATAAAGAGACAGTACATCACAGTGGCATAATGTTCACATGGAATTTAATGAAGGAAATTACTACGAACATTTCAATAAATACTTGAGGAGACCTCTCCACTGTAATTTCTGCAATAATTCAAGTTTCAAATATGAGGGGAAAAAAAAGGGAACACTTATGCAAATTTTTAGCCCATGCTAAGTCAAATAAATTAGGAGAGGTTTTGTACTTCATTAGCATCATAGTTCAGTGGAAATGAGCAAGGAGGGAAGCAGGAAATCTGGGGCTTGCACCTCATCCCAAAGCCTGAGCATCTCATCAGAGATTAGCTTTGCTAACTTAAGAAGTTTTTCAGAAGAAAATCTAAAATATTTTCAGTAAAAACAATACTAGTGTTGTAGGTTCCTCCTCTTTCTTCCCAACAAAACCGACAAATATATCATGCAGCATGAATGCAGGGCTGTGGGCTTACCCTGGCTGGATGCCACGTGCCCACCAAAGCTGTTCTATCACTCATTACTCTCCTTGCTCAGCTGTACAGGCAAGAGAAAATATAAGGAAAGGCTCCTGGGTTAAGAAAAGGACAGAGAGAGATCACTCACCCATTACCATCACAGGCTGCAGTGGAATCTCAGCTCCAGTGCCTAGAGGGCATCGTCCCGGCTCCTGCACTGGCCTGGGTTTGGGCAGGGCTGTTTCTCTCACACATCCTTCTCCTCTTGTCTCTGGCAATAATTACTTTTGCACAGTAACATTTCTTCATTCTTAAATGTTACCACGAAGTCGTCACCACCATCTTTGGTGGGCTGAGCCTCGGCCAGGGGCAGGTTGGCACTGGAACTGTCTGGCATTGGCTCTGTCAGACACAGGGAAGCTGCTATGGCTTCTCACAGAAGGCATCCCAGTACTCACCCCCCACCACTATCAAAACATGGTCATAAAAACCCAATATAAGGACATAAGAGCAGAAGCCATTTCATGACAAGGTAATGATTCTGTGAACTTCAGTGGGGTGAGCAACTGAACAAAATGAAGCTATTCTAAATTCTGATAATTCACTCAGTGTAATTTGTTTGAAAGGTTAAACAGTATGCTAACATGGACTCAGTATGCCACAAAATGAAGAGGGAAATAAAGCAAACATTTAGTTTGTCTTTAAAATGCAATGGGGCTTTTTCACTGTCTAAAATACTGTTTGAGTCTGGGACCTGTGTTCTAATTTACAGCTGTACCAACCTCTCTGCTTTACCTGTGAATTACCTTAAGAGTGCATAGTAAAGCTTGGTTGCTCATCAGGCAAATGTCTGCTTCTGCTAAGAAAATCAGCCATAATAAAAGGCAGACAGCATTTGCTGGATGCAAAAAAGCCTTTGCAATTATCACTTAATTGTCCTTCATGGGCCAGTACAGGGAGTCTCATACTTGCCCCTTAAGGTTGCTTCTCTTCTTCAGCACTTTTCTTAACTGTCTACTTAATTAATCTTCCTTCCTGGGCTTAATTGTGAATTTGTTTTCATTAATTAGCCTCAGAGCTCACTTGGCACTAACTGAAATATAGGAGAAGCGCTCAGTTTCTTCAGTGTATAGGCTACTGCATTCTAGGGGAGTCCCTTCTTTGTCAGCAATAAAATTTCAAGTTCTGATAGTGGTTGAAAAAAACTTTTTTGTAATTAACTTTCAATTCTTGTAACTACCACCACTGTACTACAACACAAAAGTGTTGCTAACATAAAGAAAAGGTAAAATTCATTAAATTCAGGCCTCTTCTTCAGTGGATTATACATCATGCTCATTAGCTGAACCCTGTCATTTTAGATAAGATGACATAATGCTCTTAAATGCAAGTGATCAGATCACTACTAGAATCCCAAACCAGGACTGTGGGTTACCAGCAGACACACCGTGTCCTTGTGGCACCAATACCAGAAAACCTTTCCCATATCAATCTTTTCAAAGTTATTGAGCTTCACTGAAAATGCTTTACATAACCTAGACCAGTCAGTCTGTAACATCTTTAAGCACTAACACAGAGCCCTTCATTATATTTACACCTCTCGTATCACTCCTTTCCCCTCCCTCTTTATGACATGTTGACTCCAGAAGATACCCTCACAGCATTACCACGCATCTTTTTACCATTGATCTTGATCAATTCTCATTTCAGATACTGTTATTGCAAACACAGGAAAAGGCATTTTTAAACAGTGAAAAAAATTAATAAGCTAAATGAACAAATGTGTGTTAACAGCAATCATTTAATAAACCATTTAATAACTATTTAACAAACTTCCTAAATATTTGTCAAGAGTACTGGAATTCTTCAGTTTTCAAATGTAGAAGTCCATACCTATCAAGCTGCAAAGAGAAATTAAAGATCTTATTCTAGACATAAATATTTTTTTCTGTGAACACTTTTAGACTTGCATCTCAACAGTCAGGCTGACAAAGTAAACACTTTGTCCCTTCCAGCTCTTTGTTTCAATCACTGCTGCTCTTGCGCTCCAAAGAGGACTGCAGAAGGAGCGCAAAGTACCTATGGTTTTACAAACTTTTGTCTTGTACCTTTACTTGGCCACAGAAGTTCAAATGAAACAGATAAGAACAGGAACTTTGTGAGTGGGCTTAAAAACATAGAGCAGCTCTGCAGGCAAACCTTTTAACATATTTGTTTCCTAATAATCTGCAGCCTACTGCTCTGACTGATGATCAACCGTGTTTTCATCTTAGAACTGGACCACAGGACTCACTTTGGTTGTCAAATCCTAACTGAAGCTCATCCATGCAACCCAAAAAGTTTGCCTTTAAGATCTCTTCTAACTGTATTTGTGAGCATCTGTGAAGTGACAGGATTCTGCCACGGAAATGTACTAGCTTGGAAAAACTAAGATATTCAGTTGCAACAGCTGTCAATACCATTAAAGAGGCATGGTCCATGCTCTTCAGTTAGACTTATCACCTGCAATCAATCACCACTTAAAGTAAATCCTGATTACAAAAGACATCATGCAGAGTCTATACAGCAGTAGATATACAAGAAATATTCCTTCATGCTGAAATGCCTTTTAAGTTGTTATGAAATGAGGAAATAGCTCTTTAGGTTTATTGCATTCCCCAAATGTTAATTTAAAATCATCTGCAGATGACCAATTTAGTTGTGTGCTTGAAAAATAGAAGAAGCTCTATCTGTGCCTCAACAGTTTGTTTTATTGGTCCTGTCTATTTTGTCTGTAATTACTCAGCTCACAATCTATTTTATGTTTACAGAGCTGTACAAATATGAATGTGCACACATAACTGACTGTTCTGCAATCATTATTCTGCTAATTTAAGCTTCAAAAAGCTTTGTTTAGTAAAACAAGAACAGCTTTCTAACCAAATGAAACTACAAAAAGATAGATTTGCAAAAGAACTTCCTAACCTGTAATTTTTTGAAGGGAGGCAAAGCCTTCGAAACTCTGACTTTTTATTGTGACATGACTTCTCATTTAAGCCTCTTAAAACAAGCTCCTGGATGTTACCATAGTACCTGCCATAGAACACATGAACCTACTAACATGAAGCTGAAATATGTGACTTGGATTTTGTTTCCAACTCTCTCAATTACTGTTCATAAAAAGCAATTAATAAAAATACTGAAACAGGGATATCCACTAGGGTATCAGTATGTATCTTCCACGAACAGTAAGTATATCTCACAGACAACAGAAAAGGCCATGTCTCTTTCAAGACAAAGATCCCAACTTCACAACAGGTAACACTGGTTAACCAACTTCAGCCTAGCTCCACAAACACCTGGCTAAACCACAGTAGCCAGCGGAAGTGAGATTACTCAGCAGAGCGAAAAATAGGCTGGCAAAAAGAATCACACATATGCAGGAAAACACTAACTTCTCACATTTCAGAAAAGGCTTATTTCTTTGCAATATCCTATTTGGCCTGCTGTATACAAAAATGTAGGAAGCAGGAACCAAAACAAGAGCAGGCAGAGGTGAAACATCAGCTGCTTCTGACTAACAACTGATTATTGACTGACACACTGCACAACTCAGCAGCCATAGGAGTCCTGGCACTCAGAACATTCTCCTGCATCTCCTCACTCTGTATTTAGGCTAATGACACAGCAACAATTTCTAACAAGTGCCAAGTTGAAGAAAAAAATTTGAAATGCAATCCAGACTAACAGTGAACAACCCAGGTCCTGCCGTGCACTGAAGTTTTAAAGAACAATTTTGTGCAAGTGGCTTCAACAAGTACAACATCCATGTAACTGAATGAACTTAGTAACGTTCAGTAGTTAAGTCCTACTGGGAATAGCAATTGATTTACATCTCCTTGCAAGAGAATTCAACTAAATTTATCTTCTCCTGTAACAGACTGTTCTTCTTGCCTTTCAAAAACCAGACCCTAATGAGCAGAGGCCAGCAAAGGACTAAGAGCTGTGCTTGAAGCCCCATCTACTGACAAATAATAGAATTGTTGCTAAACCAGAGCAATATGCCAGGGAACATTCCTTGGCAAACCTGATATTGCTTCTTTAAAAAAAAAGTAAACCACAAACATATTCAGATGTAGTCCAGCTGCAAAATGTTCTCTGCAAACTACACAGGACATTTCTCTCAAGAAACCAACCAGCCAGAGAGCAACAAAATCAAAATCCAGCCTAAGAAGCGACATACTTTATTAAATCTGTCCTGCTCTCTTGACACTCCCACCCATAGAATTAGGAAAACACAAACAGGCATGCTGACCTGAAACCTGCACTTGAACATCTGCACTTTCCAGCCTGTGTCAGGAAAAGGTCTGCAGACATTAATTCTGCTGAAGAAAGCATCCTGAAGGACTTGGCTCTCTTGACTCAAAAGAAAACCGCCTCACGACCTTGCTGCCAAGTTGTAGTGGGCAAAGACACATTAGTGCCTGATATGACATGACTAATGTCATCACTTCTCATCCCAGCCCACCAAATGAAAACACATCCCTGGCAAGCAGCAGCCTGCTGAGCCCTACTACAGCATCCACCCACACTCTCCTTTAGGACCATGAGCCCTGTAGTCCATCCACATAAATTCCCTACACTAACCCCTTAAGTATCCATCCTTCTGCTACTCAATCTGCAGACAGCTAACATAGAAAAGAATTTACAGCATATTTTTGTTCAGAACTCCCTGGCCATTGACACAACTGAAAAGTGTTCTTGTTCTGATTTTCAACTGGAACCAATTTGCTGCTGAGATCAGACACCACCACATCCACGGCCTGACTGCTGCAAAAAAAAAAACAANCAACACCACACCACCCGCCGCAGCACTTGTACAAAAAAAAAAAAAAAAAAAAAAAAAAAAGAGACCTGCCTGGTTTAGAAGCAGAGTCTTTGGTTTTAATCCTAGCCCTGTACTTTTTCCAAGTGGCAAAGTTCCAGATCTCTGTAGGCCTGAGGAGTTGAAAGACTTAAAAACTAAACATTTTAGTGGGTGGGATTCCCTCAAGCAGTGAGGCAGCACGTGTGCCCATCTGGTAGCTGGTATGGCTCCAGCACAGGAAGGACGTTATCTGAATCTTGCTGACTTTGAAGAGACCAAACCAAGTCCAAAATTTAGAAAAGCTGCCACCATCAAATTTGTATCTAGTAACTAAATGACTTCTTTCTTTTTTAACTTTTAAACTGCTTACAAAAGTTGAGGCAGAAAAAAAAGGACTTTTTGCATAGCCTGAACTCTGACAGTTGTAGTTGGTTTCAAGACAGAACTAAATGGCAATAGGCATGTTCCTGTTTCACCTTCTCAGGGTTATGCATGACTTAGCCATGAATGAAAAGAGAGCATGCAACTTCTACTAAGTATTTCCACTGTCAGTCTATATATGCACTAACCATAAGAACTACTGCTTGAAAGGGAATGACAGTATTTGAGTATTACCTCAAATTCCCCAATCCAAAGGATCTTTCACAAAGGCATGGTAATCTTGGTGTCCAAGCCCTTTCATAGACACAGGAAGACAGCTGACAGCTGAAAGCCAATTCCTCTTTCCTACNTTTAATGTATACTCTAGATTTAGCTAAAGATCATGGCCAAGACTGGTTACAAGGTCAGTGCTCAGTCCTCAAGTCCTTAGAAGTTCACAGTTCTAATTCAGTTTTTCCTTATCTCCTTCTCTTCAAGGATAGCAATGACCAGAGAGAGAAAGCAGCATATGAGAATAGCTGTAGTTTATCCTTATCTTTAGTCAGAAGGAACCTCGAAGAGCTTAGGATACAAATGCTATGTATACCATCTGCTGTCTAGACTTGGCTTCTGGAGTATACAGTATAATTACAGCTTTCCCAAAGGTCCCCATTATTATCCAGGAACACAGCAAGCAAATCAAAAGGAGATATTGAAGTCATACATTTGGCAATAACCTATCACTGTTACACAAAATAAATTTATCAAAAATGTTCAGAGTGAATCAGGCCATAGCTTCCACACAAAAGACACAACTGATAAGCTCCTACTTAAGAGCTCCTATTTTCTTATTCAGATTGGAGGTACTAATCATCCAGCTGCCAGACAAAGAAGGGGTGCCTGTCATTAACATGAGAAGGCAGCTGGACCCCAGCACAGCAGCCTTACAGCAGCCCATCTCCCCGACAACAATTACTGGTATACAAACAGCAGATTTGCCATTTAAACAGCGATTATTCTAAGCAGGTTGTACCAAGCAGTCATTAAGACTACCTATCAGATGTTAGCTGAAGATGCCAGCGTTTTTTCAAGCACTAAGCATCTTTAGGGAGATTAAGCATATTGATACAATTTGGAACAACAAATATACCCACACATTTCATACTTAGATCTTTCCGTAACTGGATGGCACAAGAACAGTAACTGATGCAGAGCAAGGCCCTTCAATATGTCATTTCAGTTTGACGGGAAACTACCAACATTCTTCTGGTTATTTTTTCCTCAACTCTTCTTATGTTGATTTCAGCTGATCTGTATTTATTTGAAACATTAGGGTGGGCCTGCTCAAACATTTTGGTACGTAAAAAGAACTTCAGAACATAGAAAAATTTGCCAAATGTTTAAGCAGACTTCGCAGAAAGTTCTTCACCCGTCTTTTTGAGTTGTGTGAAGAGAAAAACACTTTCTTCATTCAGAAGATTATGTATGTTATATTCATTTCCTACAAAGAAAAACAGAGTAAGTTTTCCTTAGGAGCCACAGGCAATTTTTGAAGTCCTCTCCTGTCTTCAGTCAAGTATAGTTTTATTTTATATATATTTAACAGAAGGAATATTACCTCTTAATCTAGGATGCCACTCTTACAGGCAGATCAGTGCATTCCAAAGAGATGATAAAGAATGCAACTAGTGTCATTTACTTTGATCTTTGCTTAGAAGACTTTTACTGAGAAGAATGTAACAGGCACGAGCTCTCAGATCTCAAAACTCACAATAAAACTTTAAGGTGACTGAATTTGCTTTAATTTATTCCTACAGAAACTATCAATAAAAACTGTACATGGAAACTTACCTGCAGATCTTCACTTGAGATTTGCACACTAACATGACCACAAAATAGAATTATCTAATAGGCCCTGAACACTGGGAATGAGTAACATCCTTACACTCATCTACAGCCACACAGTGAATTAAAGGGATCACCTGCCACAAACACTGCACTGCCCATCCAGTCATACTGAGACCGGCCATCAGGAAGCAGGGAAGAATGAAGTGTACATCCTTATGGTCATACAAAACTTTCAGCATTTTATATAATCTGCTTTCCCAAAAAGCAAATGACAAAATTGTCTCTGAAGACCTGCTAGACTTTTAAGATTGAAACACCAAAAGACAGCTTCAAAGCACCAAGCATTAACTGAGCAATGATTGTTCAGTCAGGACACTGTGCTAAAAAGTTAACAGGGAAAAAAAGAGCTAATTCCTCATTTTCTAAAGATAAGCCTCTTCACAAGAAAGCTGTACAAAAGCTCTCTGCAGCTTCATGAACAGCATGCTTTAACACTACTATGAAATCTCCAGACTAGTGTCTTAACCCACTGATGAACAGCCTCCCATATGGAATTCATGCCACTTCTATATAAGAAGGACAAATTCAGGTCTCTAAATTCTCAAGAAAGCATATGAAGTTACAACTTACTCAACAAGATAGTTTGAACCTTCTATACACAAGCGCAAAATATGGTAAACTGATCCAAACGGCTTTTCACAATTTTATATAGGAGAAAAGCAGCAAGCATATGGTGATGGAAATAATTATATTAATTACTAGTAAAATTAGGCTGTCTGTGATGTTTCCTCAACATTACAGCTAGTGACAGAACCAGAATACCAAGACAAATTTACTCTTAGAACCTGGTAATGTCATCAAAACTTTGAGGCCAACTCATATAAACAAGTGGTATGTGTGTCCCTGCATTCAACCACTAGATCATCAACGCATGCCCAGCGTTTTGTCCCATTCCATTCTTCATCAACCTGTCCTGGCCCATTCTCTATTCAATCATTCTGTTTGGTTTTGATTCCTAGCATGATAATTTAGTTTCCTGCACCTCCCAGCAAATGGGTTTCAGACACATGCACTCACCTGCTGGAATATAGAAGCAGTCCCCTGCAGTCAGGTAATATGATGTCTTATGTAATGTTACAATAACTTTGCCACGGATAATACGGAAAACCTTAATGGAAACCAAAGGGTTCTAAGGTTAGCAACATTTAAGAAGGATATCTAAGAAAACACTTGAATACATATAACAAAGATAAAAACCCAAATCAGCCAGCAGAGCTGCAATCCTTTTTCCCCATACCGATTAAAACTAAGATGCACAACTCAAAAGGGGATGGAGTTCAGTTTTATTTTTCTGATATTTCTATCTTGCCTGCAAGATCCAGAAGTAGAAGCACATGGACATACAAATTTAATAAAAAGCAAAGCAAGGCAATATGCATGCAAAGTACCTTCAGCAAACATTTCATTAATATGTATTTGTT
>VZTT01031353.1:57735-75088 GCA_013400855.1 Buphagus erythrorhynchus | reverse complement strand
TCTTAGCTACCTTGACTTTTGGAAGTTTCTGCTTGGCAGTTTGCTCCCTCTTTTCTAAAGACTTAGTCAACTTCTGAATTACAGGAGTCTCTAATTTCTGATGCAAGGGTGTGGTGCACACTTCATTCAATTTTATAGGCTCTCTTTCAAACTCTTCTTCACTAGGTTCACTGTCAGAAAGCTCCTTTCTTTGTAACTGAGGCTTTTTACTACTACTTTGCTGGACAGATTTTTTAGGCTTCTTCCTTGGACTTACTGTCCCTCTCTTAGCTACCTTGACTTTTGGAAGTTTCTGCTTGGCAGTTTGTTCCTTCTTATCTAAATGCTGAGAAGCTTTAGAAGACAACTGTAGATTCTTGGAAGACCTGAGAGATTTTTTTAGTGACACAGTCTGCTCTTCCTGATGCCCAGATGAGGGCATAGGCAAATCCTCACTTGGCAGCATCCTTGTTTTATACTGCTCTTCATCAGATGGTTTTGTTTCCAATCCAGACCAGGATGTGTTCTTTTTCTGGTTTGGAGAGTCTTGTCTAAGTGCATCCTTTTTAGTCTTTCCTGTCAATACACAAAATATTTGGAGATTAATACCTTTTCCCATTAAACCTGAAGATCTATGTTGACATCTGAGTGCACAAAAACAAACCAAAGTATAAAAACGGGGGAAAAAAATAATAATAGTACCACAAAACCAGTTTTATCACTGGCTAAAAGAAGGCTTTCACTATAGTCTACAAGAAAACATTTTGGTGTACTTCCAGTATTTCCTAATAAGAAAAGGGGGGCAGAAATGTAACATTCAGTCCACTTTCCATTTTTCAGTGTTTTGTGCTACAAAATTCTTCACAAATTAATTCCTAAAACTCAATCCCCTTTCTGTTCAAAGCACAGAACAAAAGCTTGTTGGGTACCTACCTTCTATGAGTCTTCATAAAAAAAGGCAACACTGCCTTTTTTAATTTTTAATGTCCTAACAGGAAAGGCAAAGGGTAGGGTGAAAAAAGTGAATACACTGTCTCACCCAAAGCTAACTGTGCAACTGAAATACCAAAAACGAATCCATTAGTGTCTACCACCTACTTTATTATAATTTCCTTATAAACCACTAGAAAATAATCCAGTAATGTGACCTGGAAGAAAAGGTCTGAAGACCTGTTAAATAACTTACCCATACGAGTATGCTTTCGGTTTTGAGACGTAAGGACATTTTCTTCACTTTTAGGGATTGGATCTGACTCTGACATTTCTTTGAAGCCAAAGGTTCCAACATCCAGATGATCCAGTTTCTGTTTAGTATGTGCTTTAACCTGTACTTTTCTGTTCTTGACTTTCTTATTCTGCGTCTTCTCCTTTTCAGAGGGCTGAGATTTAGAAATGGGAGTTGCAGAGCCACCACTTTTTGATTTTTTGTTCTTAGTGGGTATCGAAATCCAAGTAGAAGATGCACTACTTGATTCATCAATTAAAAATTCACATTCATCTTCTATTTCTATATCTTGATGTTTCACAGGACAAGGTGATGGAGGTGATATCGAGGTTGAATATCTAAAGAATTGAGGGAAAAAACATTCATATCATTGAAGCGGAGGGAAGGGATATTGACTTTCAGTTTTCCGAATCTAGTGGTAACTCCCAAGACCTCTACACAGTACAGAACATTCCTTGGAAGAATTATTACAAAGTTAATCCATCGGACATTCCATATTAAGCCTCCAAACAAACCTCTGTCCAAGTGTTCTTGTTGCAACAGCTGCTAAGACAGCTGAAGAGAAAGGCTTCTCAATCTGGGCAGATGATGTAGCAAAACGTTCTGTGCCTTGCACAGGAACAACCTGCTCATCTCTCCCAGGCTGAGGTCCTTCCAAGTTTTCAACTTCTGCATGGCTCTCTGCTGCAGCTGGCATACTCCAATTATCAAAATGCAATCTACGAATGAGAAACAGCATTCAAACATGTTGCTATAAATCCTGAGTGCACAGTAAGGTATTTTGAGGACAAACATGCTCCTCTTGACAGCACCTCACTTCTTATGAATAAGCTTCCTTTTGGAAACTTGCTGGAACACAGGTCAGCAGTAGTACTTTCCAGCAAGTGTCCACAGGCAAGATGGAGTCAGCACGTGACTCTTGACCAAAGAAAAGGTTGCTCAACGAGACAAATTCCTAATCCTAGGAGAATGCGCTTCAGAAATGGTCAGTTTTCCTACACTGTAGGTGCACTGCCTTCCCAATCTCATTCCATCAATAGGATCAGTGTCAGTCCATCTTTATGATTTACCCCAGAGATTCTAACCCTTTAGGAAAGCAGAATTGTGGCCAAGACTCTGGCCAGTGTTGCAGCTCAGCTTCAAATCTTCCAATGAGGAGATAATAATCACCACTGAAGCTGTTTTACTTTGTATAAAATATTTGTATATTCAGAGCAAGAAGACTCATTTCTGCTTTAACAAATTCTTGTTAACTTTTAAAGTCAACACTCTCAATAGGATTCACTGAAAAAGTCTAGACAATCTGAGAAGCTGATACTTTGGTGCACTTTCCTGGAAAAAAGAGTTTAAATCTATTCTGACAGGCTTCTTTCATTTGGGTACTGCACTTACCACCAGAAAAACAAGCAAAAAATAATTCTACCCTTTCTAAACCCAGATACGGGAATTTCCTAAAAAGCCTGGAATTATTTTTTATGAGTTCACAATCCAAACTTGAAGTGGGGGGGCACACATGCAATATGACACCACAACCATGTTCAGCTCTACTTACTTAACTACAGGAGAATTTTTCATTTCCTCCACAGGAAAAGGTGATCGAGCAGACTCACGATTATCCTCAGAGCCCAAAAGCACAGCCGGACGCTGGCATAGTGCTTCAACATCTTTTATTGTACTCTTTTTTTCACTTTTAGACGCAGCAGCTACCTGATCATGTGTTGCAAGCTTCAGGTGTGATTCACAAGACTGTCCTGCCACATATATAGAACAGGTTTAATTCTTTTTCTTAAAACCTTACAAAATCCCAAGAAACAGTTACTCTAAAAACCTTAATTCAGCAATAGTATGACCAACCTCTGCTGCTGACAGGTTTTAGCGGTGATGTAGGTGAGGGATCTGCAGACTTATGGGCTCTTTTCACAGAGCTGGCTGACTCTGGCTTGGGCTGTCATAATTGGTAATATATAATGAGATGGAGTAAAATATTTGACAAATCAACAGTACTTGAACAGGAATATACATTTCTACAGAACATGATATAATCTCCTTCCCTTAATTCATACTCATTTGAATCACAGTTCTATTTTACCTAAACACTTCAACTTTCTATTGTGTAAAACTTTCTAAAAGTAACTGTAAATATTAAACAGATAAAACAGTGTGCACAGTAAAAATCTATATGCAGCTTTAAACAGACATCCTGCTAATCTTGAGGTAAACTATTTATTATTGTCATTAGAATGAATTAGTTTAAACTATTTAATTTTTAATCTTTATTAAGACAGGCTGAGGTTTAGCAAGAATTGCTTAGAGATTATATTCTATTCTAACATCAGACTGAAGTAAACAAACACCATTATAAGGTCGCCTCTTCTAAACCCCACCATTAATAGAATATCCTGCTTAAAAGACAAAAGTAAAAACAAAATATTACAATTAAATATACAAACTAGATTACTGGTATCATCCTCCCAGGCAGCACACTAGCAAGGCCTTCAACTTGCTTCTAATCTTCAACAAAGTCACAGATATTTGAAGTTATTGTACAGATAACTATCGGAAGTTAACCAGCTGCTTTTCTACATTAATTACCTTTAAATTTTACTGTTCACCTGATAGCTAAGAACTGTGTCCACATATCTAGCAAAGTGACCACAATCAACTCCAATGGAGTCCAAGACAGCCATCCCACCACTAGTAATAAGGCGGCTTGCTTCAGCCTGAGACCGTGAGAAATTTAACTATCCTGGACAAAAAGCTGAAGAAGCTTTCATTAGTTAGCTTGGGTTGTAAAAACCCAAGAAAAAAAAGCTATTAAATAATTCTACTCCTAGAATATTTACTATTAGAGCATGACAAACTAAGAAAAAACCCACATTTTCAACAACTATTATAAATCATTAAAATATAGCCTAAATACTTTTACAAGTGCTCATACAGAACTAAATGCTACAGAATTGAACTTGTACCCACATGAACCTGTACCCAGTGCTATACTATGATACTGACATAACTTACCCTTTGGCTCTGCACTGAAGTCCTCTCCTCATTTTTCAAAATTAAGGTTGAGCAATTTGGAGAGTTTATTTTAAGATCACTGCTGCCAAAGTGATCTACAAAGAAAAAAAAAAAACTGTAAATATGGGAATCTTGGAATTGTCCAGGTTTCATTTATTTTAACAAGTTCTAAGGGTTATTAAGGTCATGTAAATCCAAACAAGAAAGGAATCAGCTGCTTGAGAAAGAGATTATAAGACAGCTAAGACACAGTTTGAAAAACTGGGAAGGGGCTGTTTTTAAAAACCCTGAAAAGTACTATTTTTATCCATTTTATCCCTATTTTTTATTTCTATCTACTTACCACTAAATATAACACAAGAAAATACTTTTTTCTTTTATCAGCAAATAAAGCAAAACACCAAATAAGAGCTTACTTTCAAAACAATCCTGTATGAGTTTCGTTAAGTTTTGACCTTGCTGTAGATCAATCTTATTTCTAGAAACAAAAGGTAAAAAATATTTTTGATCAAAAATGCCAAATGCTCTTATCCCAAGTATTAAAATAGCAAAGCTTTACTTCTTAATATATAGGTTATTATTTCCCCTAGTTCCAACTTTAATATATTTTTACCTACCATTTCCATGCATAGATATCCGCAAAGAAATCTAAGTAAGAATTCCAGGAAAAAAAAGCCTCACTGACACAGATTATATAATAACAATGAAGAATTCTCTCTACATAAAACAAAACATGCAACTACTGCAACAGCCCTGAGGCAAATGAACTTTAGGCTGACTAGAGTCTCGCTTGAAATAAATAATTTTTTTATAAATCAGACCTCGAGTTATGTTGTGTGCTTGCATAGTGATGCAGTCACAGCAGATCTAGAAATGAAATGTGCTGCTGCACATCTATCCCCTTCATACAGACAGTCACCCTGTGAAACAAGTTGTTTCTGTGCTTATACAAAAGTTTCAGCAGCAAGGACTGGCTTGAGGTGTCCAATCCATAAGCAAGTGAACAGCTCAGCTCGTTGGATTATTCTTTCAAACCAGCACAAATGAAAAGGGAAGAAGTGAGTGATTTATCAGCCAGACAGTTGATCAAAACCAAAATAACACTAGAAAAGCCATGAAGTATTACTCCCATAATGATCGTTACATACCTTCAAACATTGCTAATTTGGTATATTTGATAACAAGCTCATGAAACTCATGTCCAAAAATGGACTTCAGTAACAAAACCTTCACAGACTCCTAATACACACACAAAGAACATCACAGCACTGCAAATGCTCAAATTCATCTCTAGCATTTACCAGCAAGGTCCAAATACGCTGGAACTCTGTGTGGGCTTCATTTCTCTACTCCTTGAAAGGCAACATGTTTGCACAGATTAACTGCTTCCCTACTCAGCCAGCCCAATTAGGGTACCTTAGGTACAGCTACACCACAATCTGCTGCATCAGGAAAGGAATACAAAGGAAACCCTGGGAGCTTTGTTCCCGTGGCAGAACAAGGGGAACCTTGTTCCTCTTACCAGTAAGAAATACAAGAAATTTGGGAAAGATCATGTTTAGTAAGGTACATTACATAGTTTTGACATTCATCTCTCAGATAAAAATCAGCGTAAGTTTTCCGGAATCTACAAATAGGTGTTTAAATGCAAGTTACCCTCCTCCATGGCAGAATCTTGCTCTGTAGTCTTTTTTTAAATGATTCTGTGAAGAAATAAGAATCAATTTTTAGTAAGCATAATGACAGAAAAACAAGTAAGCAGGTCTCAAGGATTCTCAAGACATCTTGAATTAGTGGGAGAGCGGGAGTTACCGCAGTATTGTTTTTTCCTTACAATGCCACAGGGCCTCTCCATACGCTTGAAACCCAAGTATAACCAAAGTCATTCAAACAGCAGATAGGACTCCAGTCATTTACCACAACTAGAGCAGTAAAAATTCAAGCAGCAGCACATTCTCTGTGTAATCAAATAAAGCCACTGACCTGGGAACCAGCAATGGTTGTAGAGGATAAAATGGAAAGAAAGGGCAAGAAAAATTCAACAGCAAAGCAGAGTGCAGTTCTTCACAAATGTGATAGGAAAATATATCAAAATCTGTAAATGTTTAGCTGAAAAACAACTATAATCTCTTTCTGATTCGTATAAATTTAAAGAGTATATGCAGTGTGGAGATTATCTAATCCTAACACAAGAGAATTCAGCACGTTTTTCTTAAGTTTGCCACACTGACAGTACTTCACACTTTGTGATATCCCTTTTGGATATTACTTCTGGTATCAAAAATAACCAAACTCCATATGGATTGATTTCACTTCAAATTTTCAACATCGGTTTAAAGTGGCAGAAGCAAGTTACAGGTGACATGGCAAAACAGCTGACCAAAAGCCACCACTTCAGAAACTAAACAGAACCATACTCCGCAGTCAATCCGGCACAGTCTTTCCGGCACTCGACCTTAAAACCGCCTTCCCCTCGCAGCGGAGTGCAGCGTAACGCGCTGGGGCAAGTGACCTTGCGCACTAAAGAAATTAAAAATTCCTGTCACGTACCTAAAAGAGCCTTTAACAGTTCATTTATTATTGTGATCGTGTCGCGTTACATATGAAGAGTTTTAAAACTTAAGCACGATCCTAGCGTGCCTGCACAAGTGTCCTGCTCTTGATGTGCTCACTCGCCTATGGAAGTCGGCTCTCCAAAGACCGCCTGAGGGGAACGGGGTCTGGCACAGACACTTGTGCGCTGAGGGGAGCCGGGCTCCCGACAGACCAGCCCTCAGAGCACAAAGATCTGAGCCAACAGCCTGAACCCGGAGTGAGTGCGGAACCCCAACTCCAGCCTCACTTTCCTCCGGGGGAAGTGGAAAACCGGCCATATCCCTCCCCTCCGGAGCGCGCCGAGGGCCGCGCCTCTGCGCTACGGACGGGCCCGGCCGTCGCCCACAACACACCAAACAGGCAGACACAGGCACACAGACCGGCCGCTCTCTCACCAAGGCCTCCGCCATCCCCGACCGGAGCCGGCGCGCGCACGCCCCGCCGCCTTGGAAGCGAACGCGCCTTTCCCGCCGAGCGGCAGCGCCCTGGCCACACCCCCTCCGATCCCGTCTCATAAGCGGCCTCCACACACCAAGCTGATTTAAGCGCGCGCGGCTGTTGCGCCTGCGCAGAAGCAGCGGCTACCTCGCCCCGCCACCCCCCCACCTCTTCCTTTCCCGCCTTTTCTACCCGCATTTCTCTGAAGGCACGGGTGGGAGAAGCTTCTGGGGTTTTTATTTCCCCCGGGGGAAAAACGCAAGTTCAAATCCTCGGGTTTCCAAACGCTACAAAACATCTCTTGTCAGCATGGGGCGTTGCAATTTTTTCTTTAAAATTTTACTGAAGAACTCAACAATGATCAAAAAACAAGTGCTTGAGAATCTAAGGCCGCAGTACCTTACGCTGCCGGTAAAACACTGCGCAAAAATATAGTTTTAGGTGATGCTTTTTATCACACACTTGTGACCGGAGCACCAGGTCTCCTTATTCCTAGACACAAGTGTTATAAATGAGAAACAAAAGTCTCGATATTCAGCAAAATTTAGATTGCTTGGATATAGACAGAGCAACGCAGCGCTGGGGAGTCGTGAGGGGTGACTGCCCACTCCACGCTCCACCGAACTTGGTTTGCAGCTCCTTTTTTATAGTACGGTTTTCCTTGTCGTAATCAATAATTGTTATTTTTTAGTTGTCATAATTCTGCCAGGTAAGCAGTGGAGGTCAAAGAATCATCCGTGGGACTGTTCTCCGGGTTGTTTGTCAAGTAACCGTGTGGTCTTGGTAGATAAAGAACAGCAGAAGTGGGAAGTCTGGTCTTAGCAGATAGGTTGCAATTGATTACACAAAGGCAGGAAATCTGAGTTTGCAAAATCTTTCAGGCCGTGGAAAACCTTGTTTTACAAACTAGTATCAAATACAATTTATTTAGAAAACACAATATTGGTAATAGGTGGATTTAAACAGAATGGTTTTAATCATATATTTCCTTTATCTAGGTCCATGTTTTTATCTAAGTATTCTGGTTTATACAAACTCCAAACTTCTATGATTAACACGAATCTTTTATCAATTATCACACAAGGAAAAATTACGAACATGAATATCATGAACTTATCTAAAATCTTTACTTGTATTTGATGACAAGTCTGACAGGTGTCTGAACTCTCTGCCTAGCTCAAACCCATATTATTTCAGGATGTAAGAAGCCATGAAGAGGTGATAGCCCAACTTGCGCCAGAGTTGTTCTTCCTATATACCACTATTCTTGAATAGCTTTATCTTTTTAATAAGCAGTCACATATTTCACCATACATGGGAAAAGGGTGGGAAAATAATATGGAAGCATCTACTTTTTACCTGTGGTACAGATAATAAAAGCTTAAATGCATCTGATCCATCAAAGCAGTCTTGTTAACAGTATTGAGACCCTTACACAGAATCCTCACTACTCCTAACATTAAAGAAACATGTTGACTAACCAGAGAAAAGTTGATCTGGCTGCTTAATGCTTTCCATGCACAAATTAATTAACTGCATTTATTAAGAGTGATAGAAATTCAGAGAAACCTGGTGTAAAAATGAGCAAACTCTTCAAGAAAGCATTTAAGTGAGATCTTCATTACTGATACAAAACTTCATTTCTGCAAATCAACCGCCCTCTCAAAAACATTTTGAAAGAAAGCTATTCGAAGTGCTGTAGTGGAAAGACAGTTCTTCATTGTTGCAGGAAGACAGCAACCTTTAGCTGCTCTACAGGAATTGTGCATCAAACAGTCCTAGACAAACACAAGCTTTCACTGCAATGAACAAAAAAAAAAGGAAAAGAGAAAAAGCAGTTCTCAGATTCCAGGTAACACTACAAGCCTCTAGCTCAGTAGCACTGTGACAACGTTGGAGATTTGGAAGATCAGCATCCGAAAAGTCACTTGCCCAGTTTGACAGAGCCTTTTTAGTGTGATCATGCTGAGCACCTGCAGAGACTTTTGATAAAAAGCAGGAACAGATTGAGAAACAGGCTAGATCAAACACAAATTCACACTGAATCAGTGCACTCCACAATCTTCCATAGAAACACCTTCACTCTCTGTATCAGCAATTCAAAAAGGTTTAAAGCATGAACAACAGTTTTAATGAGCCACTTGACATGCTGAGTTCTTCTACAGAAAGTCCTCTTGAGGTTGTTAATTGTGAGATTTTGCCTAGATTAATTTATATCCAGAATTTTTAAAGGTGCTAATAAATATCTAGAGCCATTGTGCATTTTTAGCTTTTCCATAACAGACTTTTTAAATGAACAGAACCCATCCACAGAGCATCCATCCGTCCAACAGATACACATAATAAGAGCAGCATAAAGACACAGCCATATCTGTAAATTCTGGCTGCAATCCCTGCCAGCCTTGACCTGGACTTTTTACATGGCTCTCAAAGGTGTACATGTTGGCATTAGTAAAAGCCATTGCATGAATTCTATCTGACAGTTTCCTTTAAACCCTGAGGACAGTCATATGGCATTCTAGAATAGTGCTGAAACTTTACTATTTTTAAATGCTCCTTATTTCAAAAGCATAAGCATGATGTTAATATGACACTAATGTAACAGAGTATACTTACTCAAAATTTCGTTTAGTTTCAAAACTCTGAGAGGTGACAGTGTTTTCCACTTGACCTAAACCTTTAAGTGATCCTTAGCACTAATTAGTGACATCATTAAATTAAATGTGAAGACATCCCTAAAGCTTAATAAATTATGATTGAGGATAAACAGCTAAGTTGTTAAGAGCTTTTGCAACAGGACAATTTTTCTGCAGGACATAATATTCAATAACAATATCTAAAGCTGAAACACATGAGAAGGTATTTGTAAGTTTTTATTCTAACCTTGTCTTGCTCTACTATGATGGGGAGAAAAAAAATAACTACTACTTCAAGTATCCAGTGTTTAAATGAGTTAAATGATGATGTTTCTATGACACACCTCTGCCTCACCACAAAACTAATCCACAGTGATTTCCAATTAGCAGAAATTTTATAATTAGATATCCCAATAACTGACCAGAGGGTAAATCCTCACTGTTCAGTGCAGCTCAGACTTGTTCTGAGGAGAGGTATATAGCACAATTTGCTATAGGGAAATAGTACCAAAAGGAGCAGCTGAGGTAACACTTCGCTGTGCCAACCATCCAGAGGTAATTGTCTTTTCCTCCCTTTAACGTCACCAAGTACTACAGTGATTTTAATTTGGTGAGGGCAGAAAGGCTCAACCACATCTTCTCTTTGTTGAAGACCAAGTTTTATTGTTGAAAGTGCTAATTTGGCTCTCCAGCAGGATTTCACTTTCCCAATACTACAGTATTCCACAAAGAACAGTCTTAGTGCAGATAATCAACAATCCCAGCTCTCTGGAATTAGGGGAGTTTTGACAATTTACACCCCCTCCCTACATTTCCATGTTGAGACTGACACAAGATAACTGCACTGACGACAGCACCACTAACCAGCCTGCTTTTAAGTCAGAGTTTAAGCCTTTCAGATGGATTAAATCTCACATGTAGATAGCAAGAATGAAATTCTTGCCTGAGAATGAAAATATGAAATGAATTTGAGATGTTCTTAGAACACCAGGAGTATCATAAAATGGTGCTTTGCCTATTTTTTGCACTCTTCCCTAAGCAAATGCAAATTGCCTGATTTGCACATGGGGACCATTTCTTAGGTTCGCCATTCTTCTTGCTTTCCTCCATAGAAATCTTGCCTTTAAGGTTAGGACTGTATTGGACATTCCATCTCATGGAGTGACCAATCCTCCTTTGAGCAAACAGGCTTGAAGAATACAGGAGCAGAAGAAACAAATCCAGTTTGTCTTCAGTGCAAAGCCACTGATTATCACCATTTAATTAAGGCTTCACCAGAAAGAAATATATAGTATCATTTTTAATAGCTGAAAATTAGCACACTCCTTTCAGAACAAATGGTCCATGAGTGATGTTTGTGTCTCTACCATCAATTGTCTTCCTGAACAAAGTAGTATCTCACTGGTGGCCCTGGCAAGTCTTCCTCTCCATCAGTCTCTGGAGCAAATGATACTGTCAAATCCACATACTTCTTATCAGCTGATGGTTTCACAAGCTTTTGCATCCTATAAAGAAATGAAGACCAGTTCATAAATTTCCTTCTAGTACTAGGAGGATTGGCAGTGGGAATTCAGGGCCAGACTAGGAGGAATTTCACTGCTAGCAATATGTACTGGCCCAGCATACTACAGACCAAATTAAAATAGAGAATAAGACACCTCTCAATTGCACACAAAAGCTGTTCCTCCAGCTGTTCTTCCACCTGAGCTTCAGCAAATCATACTCTATTTTCCTGACAGACACAGCCCATTAATGTCTCAGAGTGGTAAAAAATCCTGATATTCTCAAGAAGGCAGCTTCACACCAAGACTTTGACTTCATTACATACCCTACTCATTCAAAATTATTTATATGGCTGTAAGAGAAAGCATATAAGCAATGTTTGTGGAGACGGGCTGTAAATTCTCATCTTAGTATGCCAGGCACTCTACAGTTCAGCAGCTCTTCTCTCCATGGGGTTTGAAGTAGCTTGCTCATAATTCTTTGCCTGATACCTACTGGCAGGCCTTCAAAACAGTGCATCCACTTGCTTCAGCAAAGTCTGTGAGCGCTGACTAGCACACACTTTACAGGAGCTGTAAGGAACAGATTTTGAGCTAAAGTAGTTCAATCCACAGTTGTAAGGCAGAACTAAGCCTGGGTGAGATCTGGCTGTTATTTTGCAAAGGCCTTCAGTCAAAACCCAATGCCCTGCCTTTACATCCTGCCAAACTGCCAGGGTAAAATTACTCAATTTCCTGTCTGTAAGCAGCATTCCAAAGCCTTTGTAAATGTCATCATTTTTAAAAGGGCTAAAGTGATGTAGAATCTCAAGCAATTACTATAATTGAACAGACTTCCAGAAATCTTATGCAAGCAATAGATTATTCCTTCAGAGCTAAGTTGTGAAATATCAGCATTAATTTTAAGCCAGTTTCAAAAGGTTCTAGTAGTCTTGTTCTGCTTGAACCATGGCACATTCTTTTCCCCCCCAAAAAGTTACTGTCAGACTTCTTTAGCTTTCTCCTTCTGGTATTCAATAGTTAAAGCAGCATTTTGCATCTCCTTTCCTCATCACAGTAGTTAATTCACTTTCACTTTCTCTTTTTTTTTTTTAAAAAGAAAGAAATTATCCTTTTTTTCCAAAATATTAATAGCTATAAACCACTTTGAGAGAAAATACTGCTGTCATGCATGTATTACATGTCCTTTTGATACAAGCAATTAACATAATTTGTATGTGCACTTGCATCCCAAAATCCATTTTCCAGTTATACTTACGTCAACTTTAATCTTTTAATATGGCCTGGCATCACAGGAACATAGAGCATTTTGACTCCTTGTACAACCATAGTTGGTTCAATTCCATATTTCTCCTGGAATTCACAAATTGAAACTTATTAAAAGACTAGAACAGCTGCCCAAACCAGCAGATTCTATTGCTGCTAATACTACAGCTAATTACTCAAATCCATAGGATCCAAACCAGAAAACCTGCTAATGCATGGATGATGACAGAAAGTTTTATTAAGATACATTTGGGCCAACTGAATTAACAAGGAATTTGAAAACAGGCTTGGATGCCTTTACTTAGAGCCATTCCCACTGCAACTAGTTATTACTAAAATTATTCTGGTTTGAACAGTAACTTGATGGAAATAAAAAAGAAAACAAAACACAAACAATCCAAAATAAGAAACTTCTTTCCTCTTGTCTTGTATTAACCCAGGACAGTAGATAACTTACTCTGACAGCATTTATGAAGTCCAACAGAGTAAAATCCTCTTTCCCATAAATTGTCCACCTGTCCCAAATGGTAAATGATATCCCATTTCTGTTTTAAAAAGTGAAAAGTTGTTACTTTAGAATATGAACTCAGTCATTCCCTTTAAAAGCATATTGAGGAACTGCCATGTCTTCTTGGCGGTGTGCTGTTTAACCTTGAGCAAAAATCTCTTCCCTCTCTGCTGCCATTTCTCCAGCCCTCTGACCTTGCTAAGCTACGACACAGTAAGAACCTCTAAGTAAACATGGTATCTGACAGTGAAGTTACTGAGTTTTCAGACCTACTGAAAAATAGCTCTTGTATTGAACAAGATGCAAAAGCACGTCCAGGATATTTCCTAAGATCTATGCCACACATCTACCTTCTCTAGATTTTTAAAGTCTCACAAGTAACAGCTTCCACTGAAAACCAAACTAAGCCTTTAAACCCACTATTTTTAAAATTAGGGCAGATTAATATGGACTGCATTTTCCAAACAGGAAATTATTGGGCAGTGCATTATGGGACACCCTTGGCAGTATTACAAGGCTCACTAGCACCTCTAGCAGTACACAGTAAGTGGATAGCAGAATTTAATAGCAAGGATGAAGCAATTCATCATCTTTCAAGTTTAAACAACAAAAAATACCCTTGAATATCTAGAATGCTTAACTGGAGTATGGCCACAAGCTGTGGTTCCATCATAGCTCTGCTATGTGAACACATAAGGCCTTAATGTGGATATCTGGATTTAATAATTATTCAAACTTCACACTTGTTGGAACGGTTCAGCAAGTTCTAAGCATCAATTAGTAGGTTTTCCTTGCCCTTCTGCCATTGTCCTTCCTACCTGATTTCCGTTCTTCTTACTTCAGCAGTTTCTGTAAAGACCATTATGGGAATGGCTAGGTTCAGAAAACAGTTCTTGTATGCATCAGCTGGGTAGCCACCCACAATTTTGATGAGTTCCAGTGCAACCTGCAGTAAATTAGAATTTACTCATTAGGTTTTAGTGTTATCAAGTCTAGTGTAGTTTAGAGGCCAGCAACTACCATGAGATCAGCCTTTGTCCAATCAGCAGAGTAAATAACATCGAAATGCAACCCACTATGCCACAGAAATAGACTCTGTAGCAGCCAAGGGAAACACTTAAAACATTCAGAACTGTTCTTAATGTAGTACTCTTTCAAAATTTGGTTTATGCAATCTCCACAAAGCATTAGGCTCTGTTAAGATGCATGAACGTGAACTACTACAAAACAGATCCTTTCTACTCTTGGCAGTGGGATTCTGATGGAAGTTAGTATTAATGGCTGAAAACAAACCAAAATACTGAATTCCAACTCATCTTTTTGTGCTGCAAATCAAAAATAAAAGCACCAAAGGCTCACCATGTTAAGTAAATTTCCCTTTTTGACCATTCAGGAGCCACTCCAGCAGCCACACTCACACCATCAAAGACTTTCACTGATGGGACTGAATCCCCTTCACAGTGGGTGACTTCTCAATGACTGCCTCACTACTCATCCCACTCTCACAACCAGACAAGGTTTCCTTGCTGGCTGGACCTTGAGTTTCATTTAGCAGAGTCTCAGATTTCTGGTTTCTTAAAGTAATTTTATCATGGTAGCAACAGAATAACAACTCAAGCTGGTGGCTTGGAGTAGGGGCCCTGAACAAAGGACTGCCTGGGCTTTTGTACCCTCACAGTCTGTGTGCTCAACAGTCCAGGATCTTCCAGCTCAGTCCTCAGCTCCTGCTGTGTCTCTGAGTGTCTGATCACATGGCTGGGCCACAAGTCCCTGTGCCCTTTGTTGTGCAAAGGGTCAGCATCAGTTCATGACCTCTTGCCTGAGGATCCCACCCAGAGCTCAATCTTCAGCTGGCACTGCAGCTCCACACTGAGCTACCTGCACTATATTCCTCAACAACCACATCTAGAACCAAGCATGACCTTTGCTATTGGTACATAAGAAACAAATCCATTTCTTTAAGTGAGCCTCTGTCAGGGTAGAAGTAACCAATACCCAGACAACAGCAGTTTTAGGCAAGAAGCAGTAAGAGAAAGAAATATGCATTTTAAAAATCAATCTCACCAGCCCTGATACTGCAGCAGTTGCTGTTGCAATGGCAGGAATAATCTTTCCAGCAATGCGCTTTGTTTTGAACCGATCTGCTGGTTCGATGTTGTACATCTTGGCTCGCAGGTTTGATGCTGCTGTTACGAAATCTATGTGCCCATTACTATCATCATCTTTCTCAAAGGAGATGGGCTTCATTTGCAAGTCAGCTGCTCATAAAGAAAAAAAAAGACAAAAATTACTATTAGAAAACTGAAGATGTCATAAACATGATTTAAAGGGACTAGAACCTTAACAAATTACAAATTTCACATCCTGTAGCTTGGTGCCTTTCTTGTTTTCCTATGCTAGGAAATACCATTTACTAAAAGTGAATAATGAAATAAACATCAACAGAGCTCTGTAATTTTACTTTCCTTGCACCACCAGTAATAGATTTTGAACATTCCTATGGATGTTTCTCATACACCCCCACCTCACTAAAGCTCCATGCTGTGAGAATTCCATTTTAAAGCTTAGTTTATCTGCAAAAAATTCAAAATATGGACACAGTAGCATTGGAGTCAGAGTTTTGGCTTGACACTCCATGAGATGAGTTAGGGATAAACTAATCTTTCTCCTGGATTCATGGGCTAAAAAAGTTGCCATATATTTGTTGCCCAGTGACCTCTTCATGTGGGCAGGCACAAAAATGGGATGTGGGCATCCTCATTTTAAATCTAGAAGATGCTGAGAACGACTCTTAACAGTCTTTACAATTTAGGATCATCTCAGATTGAGAGCTCTAAGTAGTGACTCTCAGCCTTCTCATGCCAGAATCACTTGCAGTCCACCTGGGATCCAGCTGCCACCCTTCCCCTCCTTAAGAGTTCAATTCCCCCCTGCTGCCCGCTTGCTGTCATCAGTGTTGTAATTACAAGCAAGTATAACAGAAAGCCCTAAAACTTCAGGAATCTTAGAAATACAGACTCATAGGGCAATGTCAAGCAACAGGACAGCTATCTGCATGGCACTTCAGAGGTGCCAGCTGATACATAGGTATCAGCTCTATTCTTGCAGAATTCCAGAACTGCTTCATCCAAAGACCTGAATGTCACTAGTGGGAAATGCAAATGCAGGATATTACTAAACTATGAAGCTGGTTTGCACTACTCACTTTCCAGAGCTTCGTTGGATAGTATAGACTTCTCCAGCTGGAAGATAGCATTTCTTTCATCCTCACTGCTGACGGGAATATGATCTGGTTTCCTTGCAGTTTCATCAGTCTGTACAACCTGAAAGTGTGTGCAGTGCTTGAGTAATAAAATACATGAACTTCATACAACACAAGTGTCAAGTGTACTAAATTTCCTGTCTTCCTTGAAAGCTTTCCTCCCCAGTTCAAGAGAAACATGGATTTACTGGACCAAGTCAAGCCACAAGGTTCTAAGAACATTAAAGGACAGGAGCATCTCTCATATGAGGAGAAGCTGAGAGAGCTGTGATGGCACAGAGTGGAAAAGACAAGGGTCGGTGGGATCTTATCAATGTGTACAAGTATCTCATGGGGGGGAAGTACAGTGAACACAGCCAAACTCTTTTCCGTGTGGCCAGTGACAGCACAAGGGCACAAACTGAAGCACGTAAAAATCCCTAAGAAACATACAAAAATACTTCGAAGAAAAAGAAACAAACGAAAACATCCCAGACAAAACTGTGAGGAGGACTGAACACTGGCACAGTTAGCAGGGAGAGGCTGCAGAGACTCTTCCCAGAGATATTCATAACCCAATGGGACAGTCCTTGATGACCTGCTCTAGCTGCCCCTGCTTAAGCAAGAGGATTGAACTAGGTGGTCTTCAAGGGTTCCCTCTAACCTTAACACATTCATTTCCCCAAAACACATTATAATTTGTGTTTATTTCTCAATAGCATCAATGCAGTAGTTGGAGATGTAGGACACTGCTTGTGGAATATTTTTTTTTTTTTAATTAAATATCACACTTACTTTGTTTGAAGGTCTAAACTCTGGTACCTTCACAGATGAAAGAATCCCCCAAATGGTTTCCTCTGACAAGTCCTATTATGGTTTTGAAGAAAAACAATTAAAATTCACATCAACTCAAAAAAACCTCCATAAAAAGATTGTAAATATGTG
>VZTT01031353.1:17726-44517 GCA_013400855.1 Buphagus erythrorhynchus | reverse complement strand
GCACAAACTGATTCATTGATTCATTTATTTTTAATAAACATAGTGAGAATAGGTTTGGGTTTAGTAAATGAACAATGGCAAAGGAGTTGACTGAAGAAAATTCTGCTCTGATTTAGGGACACAGTGCCACCTTGACCCTGTCTACAGGACAAGAACAGCCACTTGATGGTATTGAGTTTTAATTCTTATGAGTTTTACACTTCAGAGTGGAAGAAGATACAACTAAATTTAAGTATCAGATTATTAAACGCAGGACGTATATACAAATATATATTAATTCCTATGTTCATTCATATATTCATTATTTGGCAGGTAATCAGCACAAGCCATAAAACTCAGCTATGTACTCCTTATGTAATTAATGAGAACAATCAAGTCATCCATTCCCTTTTAAAGACACCAAGGAACAGGCTACCCAAATCATGATATCATAAACTTTAATCCAGATCAAACCCAACTTGCTGTACAACTCATCCTAGGTTGGTTATTATTATATCTAGACTGGAGATAGGACAAAAGACTTGCTGCGGATGAGTGAGCTTACTGTCTGGACTTCCAGAACTGAAAAAAGGACCTAAAGTAATTTCCCTTTATAAAACAATAATACAAGATTATATGGACATCCTAACATTCTGCGCTGGAAGTACTAGCAACAATATTCCCTTCTCATTTTCTCTGCTTTGGTAGGTTAAAATAATCTTTACATTTCTTTTCAAAATATGCTCTCGATCCCCTTGATTATTCCAGTAGCCCACCTGTAAGTGCTGCAGTTTCTTATAAAAAGGGCTCTTTTCACACCTATTTGCAGGCTTCCTTAGAAGACTTACCCTATTCCCACTCCAAAGTTACATCCTTTTCTTTCTACATCTCCTCATTTCTTTCTCTCACTCTCCAATTCAAAAACATCAGTATTGTGTGTTACATAGTAAGTAACAACTAGGTGGCAAGGGTAAGAACCCTTGTAAAGTAACCAAAGTAACTTTGCTTCTTCTATAGTGCCAATTTTAAATTGCGTAGCAGGCTGCTCAAGTGAAGCACTCTGACACTCTCCTTTTCAAAGAGTCCTTTTAAAAAATAGTTAAAGCAACACAATGACTTTTATCCCTTACTTGTGTTATATTTGAAATGAAGATCTCCTTTGGCTCCTCTCCTGTTGTATCCAGCACTTCAAATTCATCACCAAAGTCACAAAACAAACGTGAACATACTCCATACACATCTGCACTGATGAACTACAAGAGAAAGTAAAAATCATGAGTATCCCTAAAACACACAAGCCAAAGATATGATGCCTCACACTGGACCTTGTTGAAGGCCAGCAGGTTTAATTCTACAGTGGAAAACTGTTGTGTACTCAGGCCACTTACTACACAGCACAGTACTGACAACAGACCTTAAACCTGCAGGAGCATTTCTGAGCCCATTCACAACACAGGAGTAACAACATTACTATACAGTGAAATGCTGTCATTTCTACTTCTCTTACATTCCGCCTTAGCATGTCCTTCAGTCTCAGCACATTCTTCCAATTCTGAGAACCATTTTGAGTTAACAGTGAAAACTATTTCTTTAACACAACTGCTTTTTAATTAAGTACAAAGCTGTGGTTACTTGTGCTGGTATCCAGATAATAACAGTAGCAGCACTGTATTCCCAAAGCTCCTGCTGCTCCATCAACATGCCATCTGCATTGAATTACATACCTCATAACCAGCCTTATCTATTTTTGGAAAAAACACCCTGAAGGTCCAGAATGGCCATTTTTTTTATTACCTTAATAGGTGGTTGCTGAGCATGACAGAAGTCATTAATCTTCTTCTGCAGCAACAGACTTACTTCAGTCAATATGACACACTGTGAAGAAGAACAGAAATACCTCTAAGACACTGAAAGTAATCAGTAACTTCAGGCTATGGGAAAACTTAATACCTAGAGTAAGTTACTTAGGTGTCCTGACTCCTATCCTCCATGCTTAAGAGAAAGAGTACTGAGTAACTTCTCATTAAAGCAGATTGGTTACTACGCTACAAGTTCTGGAAACAAAATGAGTAAGAGCAGGAACAACAAATGCTCAGTTTTTTGTTTGGTTGTTTTTTTTTTTTAACTGCAGCTGCAAAACTCAAAATCTAGTTAGAATATTTACCAAAACAGTTATGGATAATCTCGTCAAAAATGTAGATTTTGAATTTTAGGATTAAAGCTAGCAAATAAATACAAATAATACTCATCAGTGCACACCAAGAAGTCTGCATAGGCTTCCAGTATTTGTGGTCATAAAATTGCAGACACAGAATTTCTATACACATTCCTTTAATGCCTAGGACAATACTGGGTTTCAAGGCACGTGCACTGCAACCCACTCAGTTACACAAGGCCTGCTGTAGCTGGGACATTCAGAAACTTGGTATACTTGTATGTAAGCCACACAGTACAGGTTCCCTACTCAGACTGAGCCACGCACACAGGCAGGAGACAGCTGACTGAACAACTGCAAGTGCCCTCACTCCAACACAGAGGCAGTTACATTTCATTACATACATACATACATACATGAATGATCTAACTATATAGCCTGAGCTTCTGCTGCCTGGAATACAGCACACAGAATGTATGTAGAACATCTGTGTTACGTAGCTGCAAAGAAAGGTCATGGTTTCACCTTCAAAGAAAAAAATTTGTACAGCGACCCNATATTTATATATTAGCTATTGTCATAGCAAGTTCCATAGTAAGCATACTAAGAACGGGGTGGGAACACAAACCCACTGTTTCAGTCTTGAAAAAAAACAAGCAAAACACTTCATCAGTCCAAATACAAGATCTACTGTTTTCTTTACATCATCTCAAAACATACTTCAAAGTTCTTCATTCTATTTACTTACATAAAAAATCCAAGTTGTATGCTCAACTGCTTTAAGAGTGACATACCTGGTAGTGCTTTAGGAAAGACAGATCTGTGGTTTCATCTAGTGGCACAGTTGATGCTGCTACCTGGACATATGGATTGAGTTCTGCAATATGAGGAAGTGTGGCCTCAGCCCTGAAAGAAAAGTTATTTTCGATTTTTTACATATCTACAAAATTGTATTTTCAATACAGAATTTCATACTATACATGCGCTACAAGAGACTCTCACAATGTCTCCTGGAAAAAAACAACTCATTTATTCACACTTCAATTCCTAGCAGGTCTGAGGAAAACTGCTGTGTCCAATATCCCACAGGACTCACAGATGGTCTGCTGTCATGGCTGTTGTCCAGTCTTGTACAGGTGGCTGAGAAAGCCCAAGGAAGAAATGCATGCTGGCCCCACTATTAAATCTGCATTACAAGCAGTGACACTTGTGACTCAGAACCTCAGTCCCAGTCTAGACTTCCTCTAATATCTACCTGGGCACTGTACTCACAGCCAGCAACTCCAGAAAAAGGGTTTAACAGATATTCAATATGTACTAGCAGCTCTTGGACAACAAACTGCTGCTTTTGATCCTGATGAGACAGTCACGCTCAGTCCTCTCTCACTCCAAAGACTTCACTAACCTGTTCCTTTGACTGGTAACATCATCTTCATGGATGAAGAAGTTGATCCCCAAATCGCATTTTGTGCAGTGCTTGGTGTCATGAACTGTAAGAGCCTAAGAAAGTTTGTCAAAAAGCATTTGCTGGAAGAAATATACAAGGACACAGCATCCAAAAGTATGGATTAAGACCCACATAAAATATTGGAGGACTAACACTGCAGAAGATTTAGTTGTAGTACGTGTAAGAACAAGCTCTTCTAACCTCTTTCCCAAGAAAACTCTTACTGTTTGAGAAAGCAAAACACATCTGCAACATGCACTTCATTCAGCATTTTCCTCTCAGTTTGCAGTGATAACAGACAGCATTTAAATATCAAGGATGATTTTTGCCAGACTGTGATACAGGGGCAATTGTGATCTGAAAATTAATGGACTCATTTAATTTTTTTCTATTGGAAAGAAGAGTTTTGAAAGGCTTCTTGCTAATAAAATTAATCCCAGCAGCACAAAAGCAGTTGTTGGAATAAAACACCCAACTGTTCTAATGCCTACACAAAAGGATTCTAATAGATGACAAAATAAGATATTTTGAGTAGTTTGGACCGCTCCATTTAGGAGAAGCCACTTTGTACAAAAGGATTCAGTATCTAATCAGCAGCTGGCTAAAATATTTTATGAGCTATTTCAGTGTGCAGTGGACATTAACATGAGATTCTGACTGTACCACTAGAACATCCAGATTATTGAAAGTTTTCACCCCTAGGTTATCAAATGTTTTGCAACTCTTCGACTGAAAAACAGATTCAGAAACTTTAAATTAATTAGCTAGTAGTGTTTTGCCGTTTTCTCATGCTTACCCAAGAATACCCAACAACAGAATTGTTTTACATACCTTTACCCCAGCCAGAATGATGTTTTTGGCTGAAAAAGCAAAAAGCAAAAACAGAGAAAGGGACTATTGCAGGTTACTTGCAAATCTGTAACTGAATAGTTATTCAGGTAAATAATAAAAGTATTTCATTGTTAAGAATTTTATAGCTTAAGGGTTTTTTCTCTTTTACATTTGGCTCAAGCATTCTACAGCACCCCTGAAAGCAAAATAACATAAGCAAGGTTAAAAAGACTCTCTATATTTATCATTTGTCAGCTGTTCATCCCACAATTGTGATTACAGAGCTAGTAATGACAATAAACTGCAAAACCTCGTGACTCTCTTCTGGCATCTGGTACAGAGAACCACTAGAGCCAACTGAAGGAGTAATAGGCATGAACCAGCCAAAACAATAAGGAGCTCATGAGGAGTAAGGGAAATTGTTAAGGAGTCTCTTTTATCAGGGCAGTTCTGCTCTCCTACACACCCTCCCATTTCACACATGGGAAAATTTGGGCTATAGCTATTCCTATAATACATTCATTGATACTGATGCCTAAAGAAGTAACTTGGATTACCTACCCTAAACCTTCACTCAGGACACAAGATTTGGGTAAAGCAATCTGGCTCAAATGGAAAGTAAAATCTGAAATGTTGTTCTAGTAAAATAAGAACTTAAGTCCAGGATCTTTCCTGCATCTGCAATGTTAGTAATACGCATCATGCACACATAAATTCACTCTGATAGTTCAGACATGGTTATTATTTTTAAATTTACAGTTTACAAGTACTCTGGGACAGTATGTTTACACACACTTGTGTCTTCTTAAATAAATGTTACCTAACTTACCAATCTCCACACCAAGGCCACCTACACCACTCAGGAACACATGGGACTGAGCCATCTTCTGCATTGCTGTGTCTCCAAGAACATACCTCTGGCGACTACAGCAAACACAAATTCAGATCAAAACAAGATAGAAACAAAATCAAGAGCATATTAAAGCAAGTAAAGAATTCCTAGTCATTAAAAAGCTTTTCAAAAATTCAAATGTTTATCATGCAAACATAAGATTTGCACTCACAATGTATACAGCAAAATGCATTTAGTATAGACCTTGTCAGTGCCAGGTTTCAGAGAAGACAAATTAAGTCAGTACAAAACTTCTTCACGACAAACAAAGTTTTTGGAATGAACTATTGAAGACACAACCATGCAAAAGAATTTCTTTGTTATTAGAAATCTTCAAAACAGAGGGTGACACAGCTTTTGCAGTCAGATCTTGAAATCTGGAAGAGTCCTAACTTCCAACTGTACAATTAAACTTATACCATTCTAAACATCACCTTTTTCACCAAGGAAAAGAACAACTTTCCTGAGGCTACTGCCAAAAAGTAAAGTGACACAACACCAGAAGTATTGCACCAAATTAAAAAGAAGTCTTATTTGTTCGTCATACAAGCATTTCAAAAATTATTTATTTTTTGATATACAAAGAAGCTTTTCATCCCACCATGCTTTTACAGGGATACATTTCTCCCAGTAGAGACTTTATGAACTATTACCATGTCAAATGATCTCAAGACACTCCCGGCTAACACATGAAAACAAAACTAAACCAAAAGAAATAATTTATTTTTTTTAATCTACAAAAAAACCTCAAAATCCAACACCTTGAAGTCTGGAGGGTAACAGAGATATTGATGATGGGGACTGAGAAGCACAGCAAAGGCTGAGAGATGAATGAAATTATAACATTACTGCATGTAAATGTAAGTGTTCCTGAAAAGTCAGGAGCAACGCAAAAAAATCAGACAATCTTACCTATATAAAGCATCATCAATTTCCATAGAGTCTGCTGCCATGATTCAGTGTGATTTATTTACACTAGAAGGGTTACAAAACGAAATGAGCTGGTTATGTCAGATGCAATTTCACAGCTGGCACCCCCTCCCTGCCCCACTCAGTTCTTCATTAAAGGAACTGAAATATAGAAAAGAGATGTTACACAGGAATCACTTTGAATATTAAGAAGCCTGTGGAACACCACAGTACCCAGGTAAGGAAAACACACACCAGTCAGAAGGACAAGAACCCCCAAATCTTCAATAAATGCTTTCAAAATACAGACATTAATTTCCCCACTGAGGAAATAGAAGACTTACTTCTTATATTTGCCAGTTAAGATTTACTGAAAGAGCAACTTCATTTTATATAAAGAGCTCCAAGCTAATCAACTTGGGTTGATCAGTGGGTTTTTTGAAAAGAAGATAGAAGAAAGCTGAATGGCTAGAAATCGGCATTNTTAAATTATTATTTACATTATTATGTTAATTGAAAACTCTTAAGAAAAAAGTGTTTCAGCTAACTGAAGAAACCAACACCCAAAGATCTGAATTATTGCAACATTTAACTAAGACATTGCAGTTAAACAGTTTGATAGGATTGTAAGAAAAAACATAATTTGTGCTATTAAGGCCTTTGGCTATTAACAAGGATGTTTTCATTGTTAAGTCGGTGATAACTAAGCACCAGGATTAGGAACAAGCTGCCCCTGGGCACCTTGTTTCTTACTAATGTACACTGGGAACTGGTGCTTCCTGAACCTGGCAGGTTGACTGCCACCAAACACAGGACAACCAAAATAGATCCCATGTGTACTTTTGTAGTAGTGATAGGAACTGATGTTCTGGGTCACATATCTTATTTCAGCTTTCTACAAACTGCCTTGGAAACTACACATAGCTGACAATCCTCTCTCTCCTGAGACTGAAAAGTAAGAGCCCAGACATATTAAGGACTTTTATTTGAAGAGCACAGGTATACCCTAAAACAGCTTTCAAACCTGCCCAAATTCTAATTCCTATTCACTGTTCAGGTGACTTTGGCAAACGTTTTAACATTTCCGAGGTATGGCACCTGCAGTCTGTCACAACATGGTAACTGCAACATTCTGACCCAAAATTCATTCTTTTGGTTTTCAGAAAGCACTGAAATAGCACAGCGAAGGACAGAGTTATATTGGACACAGGCCACAATCTCATCCACAAATCTCTTCCACAGTGTAGACACTAATTCCTACACTTCTGCTAGCACTCAAGGCAGTCAGCATGAGGCAGCTCCATCACAGTCCACATCACCAGCCACTTCAGTGCAGCTCCGATGCCCTTGATACCACACGGGCTGAAGACAAGCAATGACCATTTTACTAGAGCCAGATCTCAAGCCAGAGTGCAACACACCACATCTTACAGTCACAGCTTAAATCAGGGCCTTCATTTCAGCCACTGCCTGAGACACAAGACTGGAAGTCCCCCTCAAAGTAAGCCAGCATCATCTCATAACAGACCACAGCTGTTCTGCTCCTCCACAATCACACTCCACAAACAGCACAGGCACTCTGGGGACTACACAACATAAAAGGACTATGGTACTAAGATGGGGAAGGTGATCCACTCCAAGATAAAAATGCTCAGCTTCCACTGCTGTGGCTGACAGCCATCTCAATCTCTATGCCCTCCCAAACAGTCTTTTGTAAACAACTAGGACGTGTGATCAACTGGCAAGAGAAACTCAGCCACCTGTTTCACACAGACTGATTTGACAGCAGCTCTTTCAATATACTTTTTAATTCCCCATTCTCCTCCTACAGACATAGTTACAGCACTGAGATGCTGCCAGTGCACCCATCACGAAGAGAAAAATACCTCCTTCCACAAGGAGGATTTTATGACACTATAGCAATGCAACTGTAGAACAAACTTGGTTAATGTACTTCTGCATCAAAGTAATTTCTCATTTTTGTTCCAACGGTATTGAATCTGTTTCAAAGAAATGCATGTAAAAAAGTCATTCTAACATTATGTCCTAGTTCTTACCAGAGGCTCAACGTTTATACATATATGTCTGTTTCCTTTTAAAAGCCAACACTATCAGTTTTAATATCAGCATTGTATTTAACTGTTTAAGTAATTTTCCTCATTTTTTAAAGCCTTAGCTGCTTGCATGACATAACCCAGGGACAAATCGAGAAGCTACATGTTACCAAGGACTAAGATGCCCTGAAGAGCAGCAAAGGCACAAGAGCTGTAGCGGTGTGTTCTTACCTTCGAGTCAGCGCAGGCTGAAGCAGTGTTAACTATTAGTTGTTCAGCACGCTGAGACAGCACGGAGGCCTGGACTCATCCCACCTACCCGGAGCTTCCAGCGGCTGATCCCTGTCGATGCAGGCTCCGTGTTCAGTAGGCGGCGAGAGAGGGGAGAGGCGGCTCAAACCCAGTTCCTGCTCAGCCGGGCTAATGCGGAAACAGCGACACCTCGGATCTGCAGCGGGGAACCCCAACAGAGCCCACGGGCTGCCTCGGAACCACCCCGACACCAGTAGAGCCCGGCGGCTGCAGCCCCCACTCGCCACTCTCAGGGGCGCTCCCGCGGCGCTGCGCACCGCCACCCACCCGCCCGGCCGCGCCACCTCGGGCTCGCCGTGCCCCGCCCGCCTCCGCGGCCCCAGCCCTGCCGCCGCCAGCTCTCCTCACCCCACGGCGGCCTTGGCGCGGCGACCCAGGCCCGAGCGCGGCCGGCGACGGCGGGGGAGGAGGCAGGAAAGGGGTGGGAAGCTGCAGTGCCAGTGCCGCGGCGCTTCCCCGCCTGCGCCGACATGAGGGGCCGGGCCGGGCCGGTGCCGCCCTGAGGAGGCGGATCCGCCACGACTCGGCAGTGGAAGGGGCTGCGCAGCGACTGCCCGACCGGAGCCGCCTAAGCCGTTGGAATCCCCGCTATTTTCTGCTCGAAAAGTAACACACAATGCTGTTAAAAATGTTATAAATGAGAAACAAAAGTCTCGATTTTCAGCAAAATTTAGATTGCTTTATTTGATATAGACAGAGCAACGCAGCGCTGGGGAGTCGTGAGGTGTCACCGCCCACTCCACGCTCCACCGAACTTGGTTTGCAGCTCCTTTTTTATAGTACGGTTTTCCTTGTCGTAATCAATAATTGTTATTTTTTAGTTGTCATAATTCTGCCAGGTAAGCAGTGGAGGTCAAAGAATCATCCGTGGGACTGTTCTCCGGGTTGTTTGTCAAGTAACCATCTGGTCTTGGTAGATAAAAGAACAGCAGAAGTGGGAAGTCTGGTCTTAGCAGATAGGTTGCAATTGATTACACAAAGGCAGGAAGTCTGATTTTGCAAAATCTTTCAGGCCGTGGAAAACCTTTGTTTTACAAACTGGTATCAAATACAATTTATTTAGAAAATACAATATTTATAATAGGTGGATTTAAACAGAATGGTTTTAATCATATATTTCCCTTTATCTAGGTCCATGTTTTTATCTAAGTATTCTGGTTTATACAAACTCCAAACTTCTATGATTAACACGAATCTTTTATCAATTATCACAAAAATAATAAAAAATCCATCTTAGGTTCAAGCATGACCAGTTTAGACGATGAACAGCGCTCCGGGGCCCTGCTCCTGCGATAACTGCATCTGTATCTGGCAGAAGAGCACCAGCAGGATGTCACCTATCACACAAGCAGAATTTCATTCAAAGGCTCTAGGGAGCCGACTGCGAAATACTAGATAGTAGCCAAGGCCGTAGAGGAGATTTGGCAAAGAGTATCAAAACCAAAGTACAGCCCATGCTGGTTGTTCTGGTGGTGATTAAGCAGGAGATAGCAAGCCATGGCAGCCACTGCACTGCCTCCACCACAAACTCCACACCACCCCCATAAACCCAACACCTCTTCCTATCAATATTTTCTCTCCCATTTCCCAAACTCTTGATTAAGATCCCAGCACAGCCCACCTTCCCATCATCCATTTTAATCTCCCTTCCCCTTGAACCCTGCCTTTTCTTTTGTTACCCCGATCACTGGAGTAGGTGAGACAAGTTTAAATCATTCTTGATACCATTAGCACATCTTGTCTATAATGGGAGGGATTCAAGCACTCAAAAGTGTCCTTGCATATGGTGAATATAGAATAGCCGCCTTGTGTTTTAAAATATTTATAACTTAAAAAAACATAACAAAACAAAAAAAAAACCACAAAAAACAAAACAAACAACAAAAAAAAACCACAGGAAAACAAAACAAAAAAAAAAATAGAAAAAAAGAAAGAAAGAAAAAAACCAGACCAACTAACTACCTGCATCCTACTGTAGACAAAAAAAAAAGGCTTTTTGTCTATCTTGATTGGAGTTTGTAAGGGTAAGAAGACCCAAGTTTTGTGCTCTTTGTGAACATCTGGTGCATTATTTTAGCATTTCTTTTAACAGAGTTCTAGCAATCCTCAAGATTTACACCTCAGTCCAAGAGCGCATACAGCCTTTGTACTTAATTAGTAACAAAGATTAGGAGCAGCTGGACAACACTGTGCTCATTCAAACTTTGGCAGGATCAGGGTGAAGGTTCTTCTGCTACACTGCTGTTTACACACGCAGAAATAATTGGAGAAGATATGGGCAAATTTCGGAAAACCACTAGAGGCCACTAGAAGTCTGAAAGGCCGAACTCAGAGACGGAATAATCGGAGGAAGCCGTTTGGGATGTCGATTGCAGCTCTTACCAGTAGAGGAATTGATGCTAAGGCTGGTATTTGCTTTGTAGCTTTTTCACATAATACACAAATATTAGAACATTGTAGAATTACTTTAATTATTTCAACAGAGTAATTTCAAAGCACAGTGCATGTATCTAATGAATGGATTTAATAGGACTTCTAGTGACAAGGGCGGGGGGGAATGAAGAAAAGTTTAAAGACATCAAAAAAAGTCAGCTTCGGTTTTGTCATTTGCATAATTTTTAATCTTGTCGGTGATTTTTACCATTATACTTGTGGTTTCTTTCCTTAAAAATTGACTTTTTTTTTTTCAAGGTTAACCTAACCATTCTTGTTTTCAAGCACTTACCCATCAAATGTGTTATGAAAAATAATAATAATTTTTAAAATCTGCTACCTACCATCTTTGTGTCCAGGTCATTACATTTTTCAAGACCCAGTCCACTTTGATACAGTCATCTCATATGAAACAGATTTTGCATAGTCACAACAGGTACTGATAAGCCCTTTGCCTAAGTGGAGAAACAGCAAGATCCAGTTAATTCCCATGTAACCCTTTAACAGTAACCAGGCAAACACTAAACATCGGTGAAACAATGAATATGGACCTTCTAAGATAAAATGCCACAAAGAAATAGACAGATTCTATTTGCCCCAGAAGGCAAAGAAACAAGTTCCCAAATGCATCAATTAACAGGTGTACTCAGGAACTCTCTAGGCTGATGGTACCAAATCAAAAAACGTACAGGTTTTCCTCTACCTTTCTAAGACTGCAAAATTTGAAACATCTGGAGTAATTTGACTTTCTTTTTTCCCCACAGTCTTCTTCTTAAAAACTACATATGACATTAAAATCTTAGTAAATTTGATTAAATAAATTAATTTTAAAGGAAATCCCAGCTCCATATTTGCATCAGGTTAAAGTAATCTATAGCTTTTGAGGTAGGAAGCAGAGCTGTCAGTTTACAGACTTGATGAAGCATTGAGTGGGATGAGGCTGTGGCCAGGAGAACATCACCACCTCCAGACTTGAGCCTATTCATGTCCCAAATCTCTGCAACTTCAGTTTCTGTGCACCACTGTAGATTCATTTTGTACCCAGGTACTGAATACATCTTTAGAGCCAGTATTTTCAAAAGGAGTTGAAGCTGAAATAGCTGTAAATCTCTTCTCCACCTGCTGGGAAAATCCTAGCCACTTGGGTATTTTTAGTCTTTAATTTCCTGGTTTAAAGGTGCAATTTCACATTCTTAGTGAGGACTTCATAGTGAAGATTTGGAGACATACATTTGTTTCCCTGATTGATTTAGTTAATAAGCAAATTAGCAGACAGAACTCTTGTAGTTTTTTCCCTAAAAATGTGTTATTTGAAAACATTAAGGCAAACACAATTCAGTTTAGCACACAGGCCAGTCCAGAAGTTACCATATAATCTACATCAACATCTTTCAGTGGGTTTCCAAACATCCTCCCATAGGCTATGGCTTGCACTCAGCTCTTGCAGGAGCAAGGTGCTGACTGACAAGGCTTTGTCTCCTCTTTTTGGCAACTCATGCAGTGTAGGAGCATTTTGATGACATATTTAAAAGGACTTCAGCTTCCCTGTAGGGGGGGCCAAAGGATCTTACCACTTAAATCTGCTCTAGCAAGTGACACCTTCCTAGAAACTATGTTAATGAAGTTGATAAATCCAGATAAACAAGGGCACCAGTTACCTAAGCTGATTTCACACTGAGATGTGTATGAATGCATTTCCAAAAGCAAGAGCCAGCTTTTCCATGCCTGTGAATCTGCAGCACAGGCTGCAAGTTACCAGATAAACATTCATTGGGTTAAATAATGACTTTTGGCTCTCAGCTAATCTAACAGGAATAGAAGATACAGAACAGGATTTTCTACAAGCTTTACTTACATAAGGAATCCTGATGGCTGATGTCATTCAACCAGAACTTCTCACATGATTAGGCCTTGTGCAATCAGCCTCTTCTTTCTTCCCTACTTTGGCTCCAAGCTGAAAATTAGCATTGGGAAAGCCTCAGACAACTTAATTTGAATAACCAGAGGTTTGGAACATGTTTCTTGATGCTTTAAATATACCTGGGAAATCTCAGGAGAATTGGTACCAGCTGCATAGAGCTCCCCATAGCCAGTTTGCAGGGATGCAATGTCACACACAGGTTTTTTCCCAAGGGCAGAAGCAAGGTGGTGAATTCTTGAATGAAGCTTCAGATCCATTTTCAGATTTGCATAACACTATCTTAACTGAAATTCACCTCTGAGTATTTTAGAAAAGCAAATGTCTTACCTTGTCTTTGCTGAAACACCTGTAAAGTTCAATCATTGTTAATAACAAAATGATTCCTAGGACAAGGAATGAACAGAAAGCTGTAGTTTTAGAATAGTTCTATATAAAATAAGGAAGATTAGTCTATTTTGTATCATATTCAAATTTTAGCTTGATTATTGTTATGCAAAGAAAATGGACAGAAAAAGATCAATTGTTTTTAAATACATTTAATATTATGAAACATATTGCCTATATTTTGTTTAAATCCTTGCTAAATCTTAACATCAACAGTAATGAAAGGCTTTTAAAAACCTTTTCTTTAACCACAAGTAGCCTCATTTTTTTTACTCTAAGGCAGAAAAAAGAGTCATCATAAATAAAACACTGACATGGAATGTAAGACAAACCCAGGCCAGACAGTTTGTTAAAATATTTATGAAAAGTGCATCTGGCTGGCTCAGGACTCCCTGAGTAAGGTAGACATTCTCCCACACGCCTCTTGGCTATTTAGCCAATCACGAGAAAATCTGAAATAAAGACTGCCTTTCTCATTTTGAAGGTATTGCATTTACATGTCACTTGCTGTGTGTGAGGTAGGAACCAGTTTCTAGGGGCTGTACCTGGGCCTCACCTCCTTATTGTTGCCCCTCCATTTGCTATGCAAAAAGAGATTTAAGTGCAAAACAAAGCCTCAGCTGTCTATGAAAGTGAACTACTCTTTATTTTCAATCACAATTCATCAGCTGATTGTGAAGTGTAAAAACACTTCTCATGGTTTTCACCTTCAAAGCAATAAGAGGCACAAAAATCTAGATGTAACTTTTTTCCCCCCCAAAAGATGCCTTTGAAAAAAGGGGACTTGAGCACTTGAAGAAAACAGTGTGTTCAGGTTATCTAATTCAAAGCTCCATGAAGTTTCTGTTTTGTAACTGAACCTGGCCTGGAGTAAATTCTTAACTGAAAAATAGCAGCAACTCAAAAGTGCACAAATTACAAACTTCATCAATAAATTAAAGAAATGGACTTGCTGCATCTAACTATCCTCCTAACTGTCCCAAGATCCTTTTCTTTTTACAATGACATGGAAAATCAGAATAAAGGTACTACTATTTTAAAACTAAAGCTAATCTAAAATCTTCAGTAGATTTCTTTCTGAGATAAGGCAACTTATCTTTTACCAAAATCAAAAGATATACAGAATGACTGTAAGTACCCAATAACAAGACAACCCCTCCTACACCACCAAGCCTTAAACATAGGTTTTTCCATTCATATGTAGACTTGTAATTCAGGGTGTGAGTTTTCAAGAAATGCCAAACTTCTCATTCCCAGGGATGCTTATTATTGGAGAGCTTGCACAGTAGGAAGGCTGACGAGAGATCCAAACCTGAGCAGTGGGGGAGGCAGGATGCTTCAGCAGAATTTTCAGCTGTAGGAGGTGCAGCTGTGGGACTTACTTGCAGTTTCATTCATGTCTTGTACAGACTCCTGTGAGTCCTGCATTCAGAGTCTAAGCAGTCCAGTGGCCATTCAAAGACTACAGGTGACAGTACTAGAGTGACACTTTGGATCCCTGTATTGAAGGCCTTGGCTCTAAAAGACCCCCTTCCACCAGCAATCCATGAGAGGTTGTGCACAGAGGTAGGAAAACTGCTTAATCAACATGTAACGATTGCATTTACTCTGAGGTTCTTATTGGGACTGTTCTTTAATATGGAATTACTCTTCATCCTCATAAGACATATTCGTATTCAGGGATCGTATTTATTCATAGCAGAGATGAATCCATCAGTGAAGTATCAGTAATCGCTTTCTTTGCAGTGAGATCGTTTCTGCTGGCTTGTGGAAAAGTGTGCTGTTTCAAGACTGAAAAAGGTAGTTCCCAGTTCATTTGTGGCAAATATTTATTTTTCCTTTAAAACAAAATTAAATGCCATATTTCTTTCTTTCTTTAGGGAGATTGTTCATGGGGGCACACTTTTTAAAAAAAACAGTTTGGGTAGAGCTTGTGTTTCTGCATCTGAAGCATACTATGTGTTGAACAGAGTAGATCTAGAAGACAACAGGTACAGAGGTAGCAGCACAATTTTGTGATGAAGCACTTCCACAATAGCAACTTCAAGCAACTTGAACTTCACAGAATCCACAAAGACATTCCTGTTTAAAATGTACTTTGCAATAACAACATCAAGCTTTTCTCTTTTCCCTTCCAACCTACTGCAAGAACAGAAATCCTACTTTTCCTTAGCTAGGACCTAACCTCAGTCCTGCTGATCCACTTTTAGTTACCAAGGCCACAGAGCAAAGTGAGCATCCAGGTTCTCAGGTGGAGTCAGTGCAGATGATAGTCTCTAACAAAAATAATCATCAAGGGTCCACTTTGCTAGAAACACAATTGTGACAGCATTTGCTTCACTGGAGGAAGGAAGATTCAGCTGCAGATCTTGCCCATGGCTGAAGAAAAATGGTTTTTCTTTTATTTTTTCCCCCTGATAAATGTTTGCATTTATAAAGCAGGTAAATTGGGAGTTTTTAAACATAATTTTAATGATATCGGTTCATAATTTCTGGTAAGGGAGAAAGTTTCACAGCTCAAAGATGAGGCAGACAATTTCATACATTTAGCATGAATTCAGAAGGGGTTAGGGATCTCTGACAGCAAAGATAGTGCTTGCTGTGGACTAAGGTTGCTTCAACCAAAATTACATAGGAATATATATACTAAAAAAATAACCTTTCAGAATTAAAGACATATGAGTTACATGTAGTCTATGTAGCTAAATCCATTTTTTACTTTGGAATTAGATGCCTGTTTTTGTGGTAATCCAGTCACGGAAATAAGTCACTCGTGTATAAACTCCAGGTTTATTTGGCTTGGCACATTCATCTCCCCAGCTCACTATTCCCACGAGGTACCACATCAGTCTAGAGTCTGGAGTAACCAGTGGTCCCCCAGAGTCCCCCTAGAAAAAGAGGAGGGGGAAAAATATTTAATTGATCAGAAGAGAAAATACAATTCTCTCCATAAACAGGAGGGTGTATCCTATAAGAGAAGTTAACAAGCAGTATTTCAAGAGCAGCCATTTGTGCAGAATCCAGGGTGTTTCTGAAACTTGAGTCAGTCTGTGGCATTTTCCAGGGGAAAATGTATGCCAGGGGAACTCCTAACCTCTGTTTTGGTAAAAAACCTAACAAAAAGATTCTGTTCTGTTTTGTGATACACTTCTTCCCACCTGCCTTGTCTTCTTCCTCATACAGAGTATGGAAACATCAGTATAGGCAGCAATCTAAGACAGCAGGAACCCTTTTTAAACACGTTTTAATAGCAATTCCTATTCTTAAAATAAATAATTTTAGTCACTTTCAGCAATAATGTTTCAGAAAGGAGCTTAGAGCTCCTCTTTCTTTGGAGCTTTCATCAAGAACGTGGTCTTCTAGTAAGATAGTAGCTCCTTAAGGTACATCCACTTTCAAAAGCTCAGTTCTGATACTGTTACTAGCATGACATGGTAATAATAGTTAAACTGGAAACCTTACAGACTGAGAGGCAGTCCTCGCACAACAGACCAAATTTCCCAACTTTCACCAAAATTGTTTACTGAACTAAACAGCAGTTGCACCCTTCTGCTTAGGTCTTTTCAGTGCTGAGCCAGGAGCAGAGGAATGAGCTTTCCAGGCTTATTCTGCAGGGAATTTTTCTTTGGGCAAAAATCTGTAGGACTGGGATTAAGGGAAGAGTCTGTATTGAACTAGCACTTTAGGAATACAATCTTTAAAAATAATGTAAGTAGAAATTATGTTTTTAAAAGCTATAACTATGGAAGTATTTTTCTTTGAACATAAGCATTTCCTTGCAACATTTGCAAACCTGCAGCATGCATGTTTCCTTCCCATTCTTTTACACCTACTTTCCTTACAGTTATATTTGCTTCAGACAGTTTTCCTTTCACTGAGCCAAGTCTGTTAACAAAGATCACATTGTAACAGATCTGTTATGATATGATCCTGTCCAGAATTTAATTTTGGTGAGTGACAGTGCATTTTTGCTGGTCCCTTAACATTCTTAACCTTCTTCTTTCTCATCTCTACAGATGTCTGGTGTTAGCTACTTGAGACTTTTAATTTTTAGCTCATAATTAGTTGTCCTGGTTTTACCTGGAGAGAAGAAACTCGGGGAAAAGTTCTCTCTGTGAGAACTCCCTCTGGGAGCTGATGAGACCAATTGGAGGCTGGTTTAGTTATTGACAGCCTGAAGAACTAATTGGAGAAAGTTAGTTCGCTCCGTGAACACACATTTTGAAGGAGGCATCCCGGAAAAGTGCTCTCTTTCTTTTCTGGCAGCAGTGCAGGTAACTCCGGCCCGGCCTGGCTCCACTGCAGGCCTGGGGGTGGGGGCAGGCCCGGGCCGGGCCCCTGTCCGGGGAGCTGGCATGGCCCGGCAGGGAGGAAGAGTGGCCATCTACAGTGGCCAGAGAGATCCAGAGTGGCTGATTAAAATCCTAGCTACTCCTCCCTCCTTTTCCAGCGCGGCCGAGTTTTTAAAATCTTGGCACAGCTCCAACATTGCAGCCTTGCTTTTCTTCCTGTGTGAAATTTTAACTCTTTCCATGTTCAGATAAGACTTGCAGACTTTTTTCAATTCTCCCCGGAGTGAGAAGGAAAAATGAAAGAGCTAAGTTTTCTTTAGATGGAAAGAGAATGAGGAGATGCTGTGAAGATGACTGAAAATCTTTTTGTAAGATCGTAGGGATGAACTGATATCGCACTGAAAATTCCTATAAANGTGAGGATGGGAGGAGCTTCACGACTTTGCAAGTTTTTCCCGGGTGGATGCAAATCATGAAAGTGAAGCCACGAGAAGACTGGGTTGTTTTTTTGCACCCCCTCACTTGTGGAAAAGTTCCTATGGCCTGACAAGAAGAAACTTCTCTCTCCAAAGTGAACTGAAAAAAAGACTGTTTAAATTGGAAATTGACTGAAGTAGCCTTTGCATGTTTGTCTTGTTACTATGAAAGCTGGGAGAGGGGAGGAAAGAATGGTCTGAAGATCTTATTCTGAATTCGTTTTTTTTTTTCTTTCACTGTGTGTAGTTAATAAAGTTTTTTTTTATACCCTTTTTAAGTTTTAGGCCTGCCTTGCTCTTTTGCTCCTGGTTCTGTCTCACAACAGAAAATAAGTATATTTAAATTGGCAAATCAAAACTATGACATTTTTGGTGCATTGGCCGGGAAACTCAAATTAAACCAAGACATCTTTTGGTGGAGAATGCGGGCAATTAATAGAGTTGTGAGATAGAATCAATTAAAAGGAGTAAGGGCAAAGCATGTATTAGATTATAAAGTAAGAATAATAGTAGAAAGTTTATATTATGAATATAGTGAAGTACCTAGGGGTAGTGGTTAATGTTAAATTTTCTTTCTTTCCCTCTGTTTAATATAGTAACTTGAATGTAATTTTGATAATAATATTGAAATGTGTGTTCACGTTGCGAGGGGTGGAATGTCCTGGTTTCACCTGGAGAGAAGAAACTCAGGGAAAAGGTCTCACAGCATTTAGTGCTAAATGATGTGTACTAAATGCTATTTCACTTTACAACTAAATTCCTGTTTGAATGGAGCCTATTTAATGGACTTAATACACTGTCCATTAAGATTTGGTCAACCAGATACTGCAGTCAGCATTAAAATAGTTTTCCTTTCTAATTTTCAGCTACAATTACCTGACAAGCATCTACTCCTCCTTCCAAGTATCCTGCACACAACATCCTGGGTGTTATGTCCCCATCATACACTTCTTCTCTGTTGCAAGTGTCTGAGTCAATAAGTTTCACTGTGGCCTCCTGAAGAGCATTTGGGGCTGGACCTGAGAGAAAATACAATTTGGGTATTTATCAACTTAATTACTTTGCAGTAGTTAATATACAGGAAGAGTGTTTAATGTCCTCTTATGGAGGACCAGCTTGACTTGGTTTGTTGTGGAGGTTTTGCTTGTTGATCTGCCTAGATCAGGCCCTTAAAGAGAATGTATATAGAATCATAGACTCACTTAGGAACTGTACCATTAAGACTGAAGCAATGACTGCATGGTACATAGTGCCTTAAGTGTAAAGCCATATATTTTACACACGTTCCATATAACACAAATTCCATGTTCCATGGAACACTAATTACCTAGCAATTTGAGCAGATGATACCAAATGAAGACATCTTGATTCCATTGTTAAATCTACTTAGTGTCGCCTGGTAAGAATAGGAGCTTGGGTAATTCACAGCTCACTCTGCACATTTACCTGAAAGCTCACAGAGTTATCTGTAGCTTGCTTCTAGTGCTTGAAAAATAGATTTTTGGTGCTATATAAACACGTGCATGGCTGACTATCCGTCTTAAGAATTTACAATATGAAATGGAAAGGCTGGGAAAACAGAACAGTCTGCTTTTTTTTTTTTTTTTGCTCTATCCATTCTAGTTTTAGAACAAGAAACTGATGCCTACAACTAAATAAACATATTGCAAACATTAGGCTTGCTGTCATATCACGTGTGGCTGCAGAAGTGATATCAATTCACTCAGAGCTCCTGTTTATGGACCATACAGGTCACCTGGCAGACTCGGGACTCACCATCATTGGTGAGAGCTCCCCAGCCTGTGATGACAGCGTAAATATTGTAGGGAAAAGTCTGAGATGGCTCTGGCAGACAGACACGATGTATGCTGCTTGTGAACTCAACTCGTTTGGAGAGCTGCACAAGTGCAATGTCATAGTCATGTTCTGGGTAGAGGTACTTCTCATGGATAATAATTGTCTTGACTGATCGCTTCAAGCTTGGTGGCTTCAAAAGAGCTCCAAAAGTAGCAGTCCACTTCTGAGGGTGAGTCATGCTGAAAAAGGAAGAGTGCTGTAAGTATTTTGCTGTAAATATGCGTTTGAGACTTTAAATTTGCAGAATACCTTTACTGTAATTCTCCTTCAAGCCAGCTCCCTACTAAATAGTTATGGCATCCATCACTTTCCATAACAGACCTGTGGGCTGTTGCTAGAAGAGGGCGCTGCTGCATTCCCTCCTCAGCCACAGTTTTGTACTCCTCCCCTGCTCCGTGTCCCTGATCTAACCATTGTATGGCCATAGGGTGTCATCAAATCCAAAAGCTCTTCTGCTGTAAACTTTTCATTTCCCTTACTCTTTTTGTACATTGATAATCTGTTCAATCAACTGTTCCATCTTAAAATACCTTGCAGCTTCACAATTGCCATGCTTTAAACAAAAAATGCTGGGAGTGCATGGCTGAAAAGAGGGGCAGGAACATGGGATGGTAACTGCTGGTATCAGTCTGCAGTGGCGGGAACCCCATTGTAACATGAAGGCATACATTTAAGAAATGTAAAGTATAACACGAAACAAATACTCCACCATTTCACTCACCTTACCTTTTCTGCACTTCTTTGGTCAGTACGCCAAGTGACTATTGATTTTCACTGATAAAATTGCCAGTTCTGCTCCCAGGGGCCAGTCCTTAATTTCTCATTGAAACATCCAGCTGATGGGCCTACTTAACTCTGACTTTTCCAAAATTCTTTCTCTGGGAAAGAGTTAGGGGTGTGGTGCAAATCTGGAAAGCTACATAACTTGATACAGAAGGGGCAAATTCTGCTGTAGATTCTAACATGGGAACTTACTCTCTGAAGCAGTGAGCTGCAGACACCAGCCATGTGTTGCTGATGAGTGTTGCACCACAGCGATGGATGTTATTGTACTGCAAACTGGCCTGCCACGGCCAATCCCCGGTCTCTGCAGAGGACAATCCGCCAACGATTCGCAGCGATGAGGATTTTGCCATTGACTTGACTGATTTATTCTGCCGTAACCCACAGACTGTCAGAAAGGACAAACAGAGTATTAGCTATTCTTCTGTTTAGTAAATCCTATGTTCTGTAAAAATGTATTGTCATCAACAAGAAAATATACCTTCCATCAGCCCCGCCCCCCCCTCCAAAATCAGACCTCCTCATGCACAAGCCATGTCTTGGAAGCCTGAATGAACAACTGACTATCATGGAAAGCCGTGATGGTCAAACTTTCAGGCTTAGCTGTGTGAGCAGCTGTCAGATCTCGGGGTTAAGATGACCCCTAAACCTGGAAAAAGTCTTTCTTCCCAGACTGAGACTTGATGAAGGAGTCAGGAGACGTATTTTGTGCTTCTCAAGGTTGTTTATTCTCTTCTTATCTTTAACATTCTCTTTCTGTCCCTGCGAGCTCCTCTCAGCAGGATGGGACACGAGGTTCTGTGCCCTTGTGGGCTGGCACTGACCTTATATACTACAAATTACGTTTACTAAGTTTACTATCCCATACCAATAGTTATCACCTATGTTGGACAGTGAGTCCCTACTCTAACCCAATAGAAAAGTGCCACCATCACAGTAAAGCATGGAGGACATGAAGAAGAAGAAGAAGAAAGAAGAAGAAGAAGAAGAAAGAAGAAGAAGAAGAAAGAAGAAGAAGAAAGAAGAAGAAGAAGAAAGAAGAAGAAGAAGAAAGAAGAAGAAGAAGAAGAAGGAGAAGAAGAAGAAGGAGAAGAAGAAGAAGACACGCCCAAATCCCTCCATTTTGTCCCTTAAACCCCAATCCTAAATCCCCTAAATTCTACTTTTCTCACCCTATAACAAACCCATTACTATTCTACTTAAACCCTTGTGGCCTGTAATTCTTCTCTCAGAGTTGGTAACTTTTCCCTCTGTCTTTCCTGGACTCCCACAAGCAGCCTGACTCAGAAATCAAAACCTTCACTAAACACCCAAGACAATTCCCAAATAGAGGCATTGCCAACTTCTTTAATATCCCAGGTAATTTCTCATTAGGATAAAATGTGAAAAAGGCAAAACCTAAAATGGGAATGATCCAAGTCGTAGGGTTTTACCATGCATGCATGCAGATTACATCAGCAAGATGTCAACTGGAGCCAGGCAACTGTAGTCTGCAAGTGGACCTGGAGAGGCACTTCTAGCAAAGAGCATCACACTACTCCAACCAGAGATTACAAAAGGCATGGATACCTCTAGCATGGTATGCATCCATGACACAAAATAAGCATTTTTATCCAAACCCAAAGAGAAATTGAAATATCCATAGTTTCAGTTATTAAACTCAGGATATTCAGCTATTAAACTCAGGAGCAGCTGAAGCTCCTGCATAGCTTTAGAGACTTCCTCAATGAACAGACCTACTTCAGCCATCTTCTTCCATCCAAACAGCATCAAATCTATCCTACGTGGACCAAGACCCACTAGTTTTCATCCAGATCCCAGTTTCAGCTAGACATTGGGGAAGTTGACACACAGGACTATCCCAATTCATTGAAAAAGAGACAGAGATGAAAATTATTTGTGTAGTGACCATACAATCCAAACCATTGCTGCATGGCTTGTCTCCCAGACAGTGACCTGAGAGGGGGCCAAAACAGAACCCAGTAATTCATGACTAAGGAGCTGCCAGCCCCAGGGCCCTTGAAGTCCTCAGAAGTGAAAAACTGGAGCCACAGAGAGTGTTATCTGATCCCTTTTCTGCTAGGATCTGCACAACATTATGTTAACAGTACTTCATGGTCAAAAGCAGCAGGAATACCACAGCAGACTGAAAGATCTGAAAAGCTTCAGACTGAAAGTTCATAAACTTAGAAGAAAGAAAAGTTACACCACATTGAGAAGTTCATGGGCTCAGTGCAGAGTGTGCCCTCTTTTGAAATTTAAAACCACAATGAAGGAAATCAGTGAAATCTAAATCTACCTGTCCAAAGGTTTTGTGTAAAAGACAAACTTCAGAATATACCATAGTTCATAAGACTGTCTGAACTAACATTTTTTCCTCCTGAAGGCTCTTTGTAATCCTCAGAAACTGGTCCTAAATCTGCACAATGCTATTAACTACCTGAGCAGTCAATGTTCATAACACAGGGGAAAAATTCAGTTCCATCAGTGCCTCAGAACACCAGCACCTACATCAGACCCAAAAAGAGATGTAATTTAATCTTCCATTGTTTGACAGCTTATTGCTAAGGAACTCATCAAACCTTCTCAGAGTTAAAAGAAACACAACTTGTAAGCAAAGGTAGCTTTTATGACTGTTTTATCTCCAAGCGAGCTGACTTCTTTCTCTGAAAACTAAAAAAACATCTCTGAAACAAGGTACCTCTATCTAACCCCTACAGCAATGAGTTGAGAAGACCAGTCACATTTCCATATACTTCCATGAGGAACAATTTCGTGCTGTCAGCCATTCCAAATTCCAGAACATTTCGATTATAATCACAGGCTGATGTAACTTTTATACATTTCCTTGTGGTACCTCTCTCCTTTCAATGCATGCTAAAGAAAATGACATAGTCCAAATTTCTGAGAGTACAAGGTCACATTCATTAGACAGAAGGATGAGAAAAGGGTCTTAAGGGCCAGGAAAAGTGCACAGGGATTCTTAACGCTAACTAAAAAAGTTGGAGATGAGATGTATGATGCTTTAAAAAAGCCTCACTTACTGTCATTGAAGATGGCTTCTGCTCTTATTGGCTCCACATCTGAAACAAACAAACAAACAAACAAATGAACAGTCAGGGTAAGGCCAAGCCAGCACAGACAAGGTTCCCCATCCTCATGGTCATCCCCCCCCCTCACAGCTATTTGAGTACAGGGCCCAGAGGAGGCATGGCTGAGGGGGCTGCTAGAGAAACCAGGGTAGCTCATATGTGATCATGTTGATGCACTGGCTGTTGCCCTCCTCTGCAGTCAGTATTGTCTGAGGACCAGGAACTCATCCTGCCTATCCTGCTGGCCCCCGGTGTTTCTGGAGGAGAGTACAGATAAAACAAGTCTTGTATTACTCAAGATCTACAATTTTGTTGGGGAGAAATTTTTATGGTGGAAATGGTTGAAGCTCCTATTTTGCAAAAATAGGAGCTTCAAAAAAATCAACAGTCCACATATTACACTCAAGAGAGGCCTAGAGGAGATCTTGTAGTCTGTGCCCTCTTCAAGATCAGAAGCTACTCACTTCACTGCAGCAATGGAAGCTTACAATAGCAGTGGCTCACTCTTCTTTCTCCTCTCTTATTGGTACACTACTAATACTAAAATAGATAGTTCATAGCAACTTATTGCATGGCACAGCAGGTTCTAACAATACATTCCCTCCTTTAACATGCATGTTGTATGTTTATTGAAAATATGGCATGCTCATGCTGACAATAAGAAACACTGGCTCAAGGTTTAAATCTATCCCTTTTCATCCAGAATGCTGTTTTTCATGAGGGCTACCACTGTAGCTTCCAACATTCAAAACAATTTTTAAAATAATACTGATTTTTTAGAAGTCACAATTTCAATACAGTTTTTTAATTTTATAGTGATTCTATACTAATGTCAACAACTTTCTATTTTGTGTCTGGATAGGCTTTCTCAGCAGATCCCTATCCTTATCCACGTCCTTCATTTCTCTTTGCTGCTACACAGAATGGTATCCCAGTTTTGAGCCAAACCCACACCAAGTCAGGAGGAGTCTTCTTTTGAATGCAAAGGGCTCTGGCTCACACTTTTCACCTCTTGGGTTTGTATCATATGTGTTTTGCTTGTAGGCTTGACACTCCCTCAGGTATGCAGGGTGAATTGTCTGTTTGCAATCCACCAGTACCAGATGTGTGCTCACACATTTCTTAATGTGACAGTAAGCAGATTATGATAGAAAAAAGGAAACAAGCAGAACTCCAGCACATGTACAGCTTGTTTTCAGGGAATGTTACAGACCAAAGGCATGCATGCTGGGGCTGCCATGTATGCATGCAACCACTGCTTTATTTTATAAGGATGGAAGATGAGTTAAAATTGGACATTTATATAGCAACACAGTCTATTCACTATAGAAGGAACTGAAGTGTTATTCACTACAAACAGGAACTGTTCACATGATGAAGATAATTACATTTCACTGGTGGGCAAGACACAACTTCCAAGGTCCTCTTTCAAATACAAATGCTCACCTGTACTTTCCCAATTCATATGCAAAAAGGAGGAAAACACTAAATGTACATGTACTTTTGCATTTCAGTAACACTAGTTGTATTCTGTGAATTTCCATGGATAATGTGGTTGATTGCTGCCTAGAACCCTTAGATCAAAATGGAATAATACCACAAAGCAAAAGCTAGGTCAGCAGAGGTATTCAGCACTGGTGTAAACATTACTGTTTGCTAAAATGTACTAAGGATTTGGCCACTTCCTCTGCATATTAATATTGGCCAGAAGTGCTTTGAAAAATCTGGCCCTGCTTTTTTCTTTCAACTATGATGAGCATCCAGTGTTTTCCTAGAAATTCATACAGCCTTCAGAACCAGTTCATCATTTGAGTCATATCAATACTTTATATCTGGAAACTGGTAAGAAACCAACAAATGTAATTCACAATGAAAGAGGACCTTTTTCCTTTAAGTGCAATATTGACTGCAATGTTTTTTAGCTTTTCTCTGGGTGGAGAGACATTTATCTCATAATTCATAATTACAAAGCCTGCAGCCAATTATTATCACTTACATTATGTTGCAAAGCTCATTGAGAAGACAAAAGGAGCAACCAGCTTGTTCAAGTGCAGTGCCGGAAGCAATTCAATTGGCATGTTCCCACTGCATCAAGTTTTGCTGTGAGTCACAGGTGCTCTGCAAGGCACCTGTCTATATCTCTGTTTGCCTTTTTATGAGGCACCTAGAAAAAAGTACAAACCTCACATGGGCAAAATTTTACCCCTTGCTTCCAGTTGGATCAACTTCTGTGTAATTGGTGAAACAAGCCTTCCACACACACACTGCCAATCTGTACAGCTTTGAATGTCAGTATATCTTATAATAAATCACTACTATGCAACTGCTNGCTTAAACACTCAGCCATCCACTGCTGAAGGAAAAAGGCCAGTGAACCCCTGTTAGCAAATTCAGTGCTGTATTCATTAGGTTAGGGTTCCAAATGCAGAGCACATGCATGTGTTTGGAAAACTCAACTGACCCTATTTTCAGATAAGCTGAGCCCACAGTAGATCCCATCAAAAGCAGGGAGCACTTTGGGTTACATGATACTGCTGAAAATCAGGTTGCTTACTGGTTTACCTTGCTAGGGGCTTGCCTTCATTTGTCACCAGCTTCACATTTTGGCCTATTTAAGAGCACAGATGTTCATATTGTGCCAGCCAACATGTTGCAAGCCCTGCCTTGAAGCAGTCACTTGTAAGGCGCAAGAGAAAATTTTGCTGCCCTGCTTATTTACTAGCTGCCCTAGTTGTTTGGACTACCAAGGAAAAGCATCATTTACTAACGATTAAAGTGTCATATCTTGTCCCAGCCGCATATGGCTGCAAAAGTTGTTTGTGCCACCTTTAGGAAACCAGTGTTCAAGCTTCTACTGTAAACAAGTTTGACTTGAACCTGCACTGAATACCTGTAAAATGGAGCTTGCTAATGAATTAAAGCTTGCTTAACTTTAATGAAAATATTTAAATTAATGTTTAAATTAAAATCTCAG
>VZTT01031351.1:3694-35843 GCA_013400855.1 Buphagus erythrorhynchus | reverse complement strand
GCCCCGGCACCTCTCGGCACCGCGCCGCTGCTGCCGGGGCCGCGCCGTGCCCGGGGAGCGCTGCCGCTCCCCGCAGCGCCGACCGCAACCCCGGCGGTGCGTGGCTGAGCGCGCTGCCCACTTGTGTGCAGGTACCGACCGTCCCCGCCCGATGCGATTCGGGGGCACGGCCTGGTTTTTGAACACGAATTCTATCTAAATAGCAGAGACGAGCACAAATGCTCTGACTGTTGGCATATTTGGGCACGCTGAGTCCTAGTGCCGTTATCTGGCCCGACCTGCTACTTCCCAATCCAAAGGTGTTGGTAATGGGAGTCCAGTTACTACCCAGGCCGGTGATTTTACAAATCCAAGAAAAGGAAGTTTCTCTTTGACAGCTGTTTCATGTACTGCTGCATAAAACAGCAGTGGCTCCCTGTTTTGGTTGTTGATGGGCTGACAATCATCCTCCCTTTTACATCTCGGGAGCCTGACCTAAGCTAATGTTTTGTCACGGGCACTTCATGCACAAAATCTTGACATTATTCCTGTCTCCTCTCAGCTAGGTCACACAGCCTGAATGCTAAACTCTTCCCATATTTCACTTGTAACGTGCTGAGCAAGTGAGTGGCTTGATTGAGCATGGCCAAGGTCAGTAAAGTCCCAACATCTCTTGCTTCCTCTGGGTTTCATGCCCTGAAGACCAGGAATCACTCCAAGAGTGATCTGCCTATGTGGTCAGTGCAGCTGCACCCGGAGTGCCCAGTCCAGGAATGCTGGAGTTTGTAACACAATTGTGCCCCTGCCTGGTTCCACTCCCACAGACGTGGGTCCCCACTGCTTGTATCAGTCCTACATATGCTTAAGAAAGAAAATTTAATTTGAATTTATTTTTAAGAATGTTTCAAAGGTGGACAGAGAAACAGAAGCACAAACATGGGAGAGGACTGGACCCAAGTTTAGGTGACTGTTCAGTATTAGGTCAGGCCTCAGAGCTCAGGTCTCTTGTCTCCCAGTCTAGCACTTTCCCCTCACTGCTCATGACTGTGCACAGATCTGAACACAGGCTTACTCCCCTTATTGTGTGTCAGGGGAACATTGGGACGTGCCTAGTGCTCTACATCATTAGCAACAAGTAAAGAATTTTTGTCATTGCTGGAGGCAGTATCATCTGTGCTGGTTTTTTTTTGGGTCTCCACTAAAGATATTTTACCATTATTAAAAATGAAGGGAGATTATTAATTGTTTCAGTAACCATCCAGTGGCCAATTCACAGTTCTCCAGGGTATCTCAGGAAAACTAGTTTGAGGATTGACATCTAGCCCAGTTCTCAGCACAGTAATTTTGGGTAAGCTATAGGTCACCCCAGGAAGACTCAAAGAATCATTTGAGATCATTGAACCCAACCATTAACAATATATATCTGTTTTTGCAGGGCCATAGAGGAAAAAACTGATGCATCAGCAGTTCTGCTGGATGTTCTCTGTCTTCCCAGAGCAGTGTCAGTTTTACTGGCTGTTGTAACCAGCATCAGGCTGCACTGTTAGCTGCAGTGGAAGTGATGTCTTTCCAAAGAGAGTCATAGGTTTTCACCCCACAAAATTCTTGGACCTCCCTTTGGCCCAAGGAATTGCCCTGCCTTTGACTGTGGGGTTGCCCATAGGGGAGGGACATACACGGGGATGTGGGGTAGCTTGACACTACTGGAGCTCAGCTGTGTGTGCTGGAGTACATTACAATGCCACAAGCACCCTGTGGATGTTTCCAAGCCAGAGGGGAAAGCTGCATACTCCTGACTCTGCAGGTAGTAAATCACCTTGTTACTGAGCATCATTGCTCTGGTACTCCAAAAATTGCCATCAAAATGCGTTCTGTGGGAATGTGGTTGTCAGGAGTGGAACAGCTGGAAGCCTCCCACAGCTCTCTCTGAAAACCAAAGCCCAGTGAGCTCTTGCCTCTGTTGTAGGGGAAAGCTGGCAACACGTACCACACGGTGAGCAGTGAGCCTTAACCTGCTCTGCATTTCTTTTGGAGCAAAATGGAAGGGTAGGATTTCTATCACGTATGTGTGCCACTCTGCTATGGCTCTGAATGGCGCTTTACAAAATAGATAATGATGTCTCATTGCTCCAGAGAGTTTCCAAACTAAATTAAGAGAGAATGATGGGAAGAGATGACCGTACAATGAGGTGCAGATGCTGGGAATAGGGATAATGAGGGGGGAACAATATGATTATATCCTTTCAAAGCAAACGCCTCAGGGTAGCTACTTTTGGGGACAGAGTATAAAAGGGAGATGAGGAAGATGTGACTCAAAGGCAGCATCTGCACAGGATTCAAGTCTGCTCTCAGATCTGTCTGCTGGGGAGCATTTGTTGACTCTCAGATCCCTGCAAAATGACTGCCTTGACCCACACTCAGAAGCTCTCGAGGCCAAACAGGTCATGTGGATTAGCATGAGGCCATGGTGCCATTCCCAGGGCCTGCAAGGCCTTGGTGGATTCAAGAAACCCACAGCCCAGGATGACTTGAACACCCAGAAATGAGCATATCTTTATGTATCTGCTCAAATCTTGTTATGATGGAAAGTCTTAAAACTAATGCAAGACGAAGAAGTTGACAAGGTTTTATTTAAAATAACTTATTTCTCCTACCTCCCCAAAAGTGGTCCACTCAAAGAAAAAACTGAGAGAAGTGATGGAGGAGAGGATTCCTGATGAGTAACTTCAGATGAGTGATGAGGACCTAGGAGAAAGGGAAGGTGTCAGGAGCAGCTGGGATGGCTGTGGGAGGTATGCAGAGAATCAGGATTTTGCATTGTTTAGTTAGGCATGAGGAACAACAGAAGATATTTTAGGAGCATGTGCAGGGGATTTAGTGCTGTGAATGGGGGATGTTTTTTGCAACAGGGCACTGAGCAAAGCGTAATGCAGGTTCCAGCTGGAGCTTGGAGAGAATGAGGTTACCCACAGTGAGGAGATGGGTAACAAAGACCTTTTTTTTTTTAAAGGGAACTAAAAAGAAAAATTTCAAGGAGAGTTTAATAATTATGGTTAGACTCTTAAGGGTTGCAAAACTTTTTTTTATTGTCGTTGGTTATGATATGCTCATTTATACAGGCTGAAAATCTTGCTGGTGACATGGAAAGACCCTGTGCTTTGTGCCAAGGGATCAAGACAACATGTAGCCAGTCCAGGATGGCTGGGGAGAGAAGTAGCTCTCATTGCATCACCGACCAGACTCTGCTCTATATTTCTTGGCCTCAAGTCTGGGACCTGGGCCAATGCCAATTAAATTGGTGAGGGCACAGACAAGGTTAATGATAAAGTTAATCTCCCATTGCTGATTGGTGAGGGATCCTCACAACTTGCAACTTTTGTCCATGTGCAATTAACAGAAAAGTGCAGCAGTAGGAGGTGTCCTCCTTATTTCCAGCCCGGGTTCCATCACAGTAGGAATATTATACAAAAGTATCACTCTTTCTGCTCGTATGTGCTGCACTTCTCCCAGAAGGATGACAATTTTCTGATACAAAAACGGGCTTTCTAGATGCAACCTTGGGAAGCTGAAAGCTAGTCTCAGTGCAGTTAGTACTTTATATTTAATCAGTGAAACTTCACTTGCCTCTTTCCTCTCCTCAGTCCCACCTTCTTTTTGCTGGCACCAAGGAATGTGGCATGATGGGCACAAACAGCATGATCAGAGCTTAAGAACCCCAAAACTAAGGTGACTTTTTAAACTGTGTGACCAGAGAAAGAAGAAATGGAGGAGCAAAGCAGCATCACAGCCTGTGTATTCCCTCTCCACACTAGTCCTTTGGGTTGTGAAGGATGGGGCTGTCTCAAGAACATCTGCCTTCTTAACCCAGCCTACAAACCAGGAAAGAATACCCTGCCAAGGGGTGGCCATGCATTTTGCAGTCTGCATCCACAGATTTCAGTGCTGGAATTCAAGATGGCTGATTTCTTACCTCCCCGAAACAGGCTACCGACAAAATCAGTCATGTTGGAGTTTTTTCTTCAATGTGTGTAAACCCCTAATATTCAGCAGGTGGAAAGGAAGAGAGGGACAAAGATGAGGAGGAGCTCTGGCTGTGCATGCCCTTTGGGGTTGCTCTCCCCAGTGCCCTGACATGCTGCCACCCATGACACGACACACACACTCCACACACTGGACTTGCTAATGCAGATCTTGGGAGGAACCACAGGACCTGAAATATCTTTTTGCATCTGCTGCTGAAAGGAAAGAAATCTTCCCTCCTGCTCCTGCATGACAATGTCTCTTCTTTGCAGTATGTCCTGTAAAATGCATATATGTAAATGCTCCTCTCTGGCCTGTTCTTCCAAGACAATAGAGGGATATACGGGAACAATGTAAATCACCAAGAAGTACTTTGACAGCTGGCACCTGTTTCTTTCCCAAGTGCCCTGGTGGTCACTCTTGGGCAGGTCTTTGCTGATTCATGAGGACTGCTAAGAGAAAACATGTGTGACATCTTTTACAGAGTGTAATAAAAGGAGGAAAGTGCCCTGTGTGGCTGGAACTGCAGTTCTGTGGTCTGTCTCTGTGATGCTCCATTAGCCTGCTCCTGGCAGTGATGATACAAAAACTAGAAATCCCCAATTGTACCATTAATATGGATAGATTTGAAAAAAACCCCTGGAATGTAACAGGAAGCCAGTGAGCCTGTGCTTTTTTTTTTCTTTTTTCTTTTCTTTTTTTTTTTCTTTTCTTTTTTTCCCCTCTGCTTGTATGAAAGCTCAGTAAAGGGGAAGGATGGATCTGTTCCCTTGCATATTGGCATAGGCTGCACAAAACCACAGCTCTGCTTTTATTTGAGTTCCCCTATATTTTGTTAGATCCAGATTTGCTTCTTAAGCTGAAACCTTTGGGTCTCTGGCAACGTTTTTGGCTCCACCGTCTGATATTTGTGATTGACCAGACTATTAATCATGGCTTCTCATCTGTTTATTTTAAAAGAGTGTCTGCTGACACTTCTGCCAGACCTAGGGAAAGGTCTTTCCTTCACCATAAATAATAATGGCCTGATAAAAAAAGAGTTCTTCCTTGCCGAAAGATGGATTAAGTTCTTGTTTTGAAATGCAGTCTGAATGGTCCTGATGTACTGAAATGTTGCAGCTAATATAAGCAGACGAGTCAATTTTCAGCTTTCATACTACATTTTAAGAAACAAAACAAGCAGACGACAACACAATAAATCTGCTTGGTGTCCTGGTCTGGTTGATGTTAACTGAATGCAGTTATATTAGATAACTGGATGATGCAGCTTTCTAAAAAAATAGAAGATGCACAAATTTTATCAAGAACATGAATTTGTTTAAAGAAGAGGACAGACTTAAACAATGTATCATTTGGGAAAAATGTCTGTGAGACAATGAAGAAGCATTGCTGTGTATGTGTTACCCTGGGTGCACAATTCAAAGTTCTTATTGGAATAACCCTGATTATTCTGATATTGGAACACTACTAGGAAAGAAATTATAATATTCAGAGTTCAAGGGACCAAAATAGAAAATAGGTTTCATTTGTGGATAAATTATTTTAAGAAAATAGGTGTTTTTAATTTGACTATCACAGTGAAGTGTATAAAATGTATGACTTCTCTACTTTAAAGGTAAAGCACTGCTTTAAGAGCCAACTTTTAGTATAAAACAAAACATCAACTGGGAGTTTAGTAAATATGTCTGGAGATACTGGGATTTTTGGCAGTGTAACTCCTAGAATAGTGTGAAGGTTTCTCTTTCGTTTATATGCCTTCTTACAAAAATGGGCAAACGACGTAGGTTGCAAGTGAAAGCAGAAGAAAACACATGGAGCTATTAAAATAGGTTAGCATCTGATTTCAGATTTAGGAATGAATACATACATATGCACACATAAATGCACACGTATATGTGAAGGCACACACATACACTATATATATAGAATATATGTAAATGCTTATATATATTATATATATTTATGTAGGCTTAAATAAAAGCAGGAGATGTTTAAGTTGGATACTAAAAATGCTTTTTAATGGTGACACTTTTCTAATAGTAATATGGAGCAGCAGGGTCACCTGAGAAGGGTACAGGCTTTCCAATACTGGTGGATTTTAAAAGCAAGCTGGATAAATGTATAAGGTGTGATGTAAGTGTTGCTAATCCCACTTTGGTGTAGAAGAATGGACTAGGTATCTTTGAGGACTCTGTCAGACAGCATTATTTTATGGGACTTCAAGATATAGGCAAAGAATAGGTCAGATATCACACTTTGCATCTGATGAAGTATAAGAAAAATAGCCTGTGATTTGTGGAGGCAAAGAGACTTATTGCTGGGCACAGTGAACAGCTCCTACTTAGCTCATCTACTTTCTCTTTCAAGAGAAAATGTGGGTTTGATGGAAGTCCCTGGCAGAGCAGCCAAGTTGTGTAGACAGGGCTGATCAACCTATTTCTCCCCTGCTTTACTTCATATTCTGACTTAAATCCTCTTTACAGCCATTGGCTAGGCTTTGTGTCTCTAAAGCTGTTAGCAAAAAAAATTATCAGAGTATATATTAGAGATGTACAGCTTTGGGACAGCACACTGACTCAGAATTGTCTTAATATTGCTATGTCACGTTCTTCCACCTGCATCTAGATTGCATATTGAGTCATATTGACAGTGTTGTTGGCTATAAAGTAAGAGACCTTCAGTAAAGGACATTTTGAAAAACCCTGTAATTTTTCTCCAGTCTTTCAGAATGTCTTTATGGACTGGTATCAGATTGAGTAGATTTTAGACAATATCACAGGGGTTTTGCATCATTTATAGGATGCAGCACAGATGACAGACCAAGGACTGAAAGCTGCTGGAATCGAGTTCAACTGCTGTGTTGCTGTAGGCAATTCGCTTCTATTCTCTCCTTGCCTCAGTTTCCCCATCTTTAAACCTGGGATGATAAAGGTTGTTTGCCTCTTACAGGGAGTGGAATGACCATAACCAGCAATTTAACAGCATTTAGGAAATACAGTATGATAAACCAGTTTTTTTTTTTATTCAGACCAGACAACCCTTAACTGTAAGATCATTCCTAACATTATACTTTGCCGTTTTTTCAACTGTTTTTAAATGTTGTCATAAGCCAAGTAATATAATGAATTGTAAAGGGAAAGTGAGTTTTACCTTCTCTTTAACCAGTCCATTTTCAGCTTCCCACAAATACAGATCCCAGATGGCCATTGTTACAGCCCTGCACCAGTGCTTTCTTGACAAACACCAGGAAATTGCACCAGGGATGTGTTTGCCAGCAGTTTGGATGTACCTCTGTGCTGCTGTCCTTTCTGTCTGTCACAAACATATCTTTCCCCTGCATTGCTGTAAACACCCATGAATGAAGCCAGGGACTAGCTATAAGCAGGAGAAAAATAGAAGAAGAGCTTCTTAGGACCTTTAAGAAGCAAAGCAACAGACAAAACAAAACAGCCACATTATCATAAAGCAAGGGATTTGCCATTCTTACACCCCTCATATTAACACATGTTCACTAAAAACTTGCCGCAACCATATTGAAATAGCCCCTAAAAATACCCCATTACTTGCTTACCCCACACTGCCATGTAAAGAATATGCAGGGCAGTAGGAGAAGGTTTCTCAGAGTACTGTATTTAGGGTAAGACAACAGTCTGCCTGTTTTTAAGCACTAAAAGTGTCTCATGACAAAGCACTGATTGTACAGTGCTGGAAGAAACCCACATCAGCAAGTCACAGGTGTATCTTTTATGAGCAGGTGAAATGCATGCAGTCTTTGAGAGAGGTCAATTATTCTTAAGGCATACATTTTCAGTTCAGAACCATCAGATAAATTAAGTGTATTCAAAATAAGAAAACATGGGATTCCTTTTTCTCTTCCATGCTTTTCATAGGACTGGCTTGATTTTCCAATTGTTCTTGATGTTTCTAAGATAAAAAGAGAAGCAGGGAATTATCCTACTGTATGATATACATTTGATCTTTATAGGGTTTTTGGGCTTGCTTTCAATGAAAGCTGCATTCCAAGCAGCACTTTCTGCTCATGAATATAGAATTACATTACTGTAAATGTTACATGTTGCTTTACATTTTAACTGAGGAGCTGGTGTTCTACCTGGGTAAGTGCCCATCAGCACTGGATGACAAATAATTAAAGCAGAGTGTCTAAACCTAATTTTCTAAGGCAAATGTTTAAAATCACATCTGTGCCTATTTTTGGATCAAACCCCCTTATCAAACTGTACACTGGCTTTCCTTGCAAATCCGAATGTGCAGACCATGGCAGTATGAATCATCAGCCTGCCTCTGATCAGCATTCAGGGTATATTCTGGTTTGTGTATAATACTAATTGAGTTTGGCTTTGCACCTGAAAGCACACACTTTATTTTGACTGCATGAGAATATCATACAAGGAAAGACTGTTCTATATTTCAATGAAATTTACTGTACATTTGAGGAAATCATTAAGAGTAATTTTTTTTTCCCCTCAAGGCTGCTGCAAGCTTATGTTTTGGTTCATGGGAGATGAATACTATTCCTAAAACTAAAATCAGTGTTTCATTATTCTGCATTACTTATGTCACAGTAGTACTTAGAGCCTCCTCTTGCTGTTCCTGTAAAATTCTTCCAAATTTCAGTAAATCATAACAATCTCCAAAGTCACTATTTGCACATGCTAAGCAGATGGTTCCTAAGAGATGGCTGCTTAAACCACGCACTATTTAGCATGCTCAGTTTGGAGCTTTGCAATTGCTTTTTTTGGAAGCCAGGGGCTGCTCTGGTCCCTGGCAATTCTGCTAAATTCAGGGAGATTGTTTTCCAGGATTTTTTGTTTCTTTTTTCTTTTTTTAATGCATCCTTCTCTGATATGATAGAAGGTGAATTAGCCTGACTGAAATGGAGAGGAAGAGAGGTTCATGAAGATACAGAAATCTTAGGCAGCTGATGGAGAATAATGGTGCAGAGAGGACCTGGGACCAGCAGGTGGGATAAAACAGTGAGAGGATGAATCCTGGTCTTGAGGAACACATTACTTACAGGAGTGGAAAATGAACAGGGAGAAGTGTCTTTCACCATCACCATAGATCACCCCTCTTTGTGTTTCTGTGTCTCTTCTGTTGCCAGAGAAGACTAGTGACAATCACAGTAAAGGGAGTGTTTTATTCTCCCTTGAAAAGTTTCCTTCTCAGCTTGTGAGGTCAAAGTTTGTATATTAAGTCTTCAGCTCTCTCAGTGGGTGCTCTGATAATAATGCATTCAGGGACTCGTGTGGGGGATGGGAAGCCATTTGCTTTAGAGACATCTGCCCCCGCCCCCATCCCCATTCCAGAATTTTTATGCAGATACGTATTAAAGAGCATTCATGTTGCAGAGTCAGGCACTGAAATGTTCAGAAACACCTAAATTCAGGTGCCAAAATGACAGTAGTTTGGCCTTAGTGTAAATATCCATTTTACTTGCATGCTGACGCATTAGCTTTTTTTTAGGATTAAGCCATTCCTTTTTAGGTGTCCAGGGTCAATTAAGGAAGGAGTCAGAGTTGCATATGGAATGAATCTGTTCCCTGGAGGCCAGACCCTGTGTCATTTGCTGTAGGTGCTGGGATGTAGCTGTGACTGGAACGAGAGGAAAGATGGTTTAAAGAAAAGACTCAAGAGTTACATAGCTGTACACCCTCTTGTACATCAGACTTTGTCCTTGCCTCTCACTGCTATGTCTGACTGCCTGAAGACTCATATTTGAGAGCTGGGAAGCAGAGTTTTGTCTGCGTAAAAGTATGGGAGGAAAGGGCTTGAGTGGAGAAGAGCTGCAGTAAGGTGGGTGAGCTCAGCTTTGGCTTCTGAAATTTGTTATCTGTCTTCTTGTCAGGGCTGGGAGATCCTCTGAGTAAAAGAGAAAATCAAGATAAGTGACACTAATCCCTGGGTCACTGATGTGCAGCCAGAGGTCCAGGTGGCATGGAATGGCCTGGACAAAGGTGCAACTGGCTGCAGCTTGATAGAGGACAGGGAGTAGGATAGGAAGAGCAGCCAGGCTTTGGCAAAATCAAACTCACAGATGTGAGAAAAAAGGTAATGATAAAGGGAAACCTTCAGTAAGGTGGAGCTCAGGGTCGAGAGTGACTGCTAAGCTCCAGCCTCTCTTGGTAAAGCTTTGTAATTTCTTCCCATTTGCCATTGCTGAGTCTCTGCTGCTTTCAGCGTTCTTTGGGGATGCCACCAGCCCGCTGAAGCATCAGCCACAGACTGTAAACAGAGGATTACCTGGGAAAGAGTCGAAAGGAAAGGAAAACAGCACCTTCCATGTACACTGAATGCGATGTTGTGGGGGCCCCTTTGCCTCCAGTTCTTGGAAAGAGCCAAGGGGCTCGCTGGCTCTCTGGGGATGCTCTCGGCCAAATCCTACCCGTGTGACTGGGCCACATCTCTCCGGGCTCTCCGGGAAGCTCCAGGCAGCTCCAATTTTTTGGGGCTCCCCGGTCCCTCCGGTCCCTCCGGGCTCTCCGGGAAGCTCAGGGCAGCTCTGGGCTCTCCGGGCTCTTCGGGCTCTCCGGGCTCTCCGGGCTCTCCGGGAAGCTCAGGGCAGCCCCGGGCTCTCCGGGCTCCCCGGTCCCTCCGGTCCCTCCGGGCTCCCCGGGCTCCGGGAGCGGCGGGGCCGCGGGGCGGCGGTGTCGGGCAGCGCTGCCGGGCGCTCCCGCCTCGCCCCGCCGGGACGCGGCACCGAGCAGGATCTGCCGCCGGACACGGGCAGCGACCTAGGGCTCTGGTGTGGCACTTCGGGAAAACGGGCCAAAAATCCCTGAAAAAGGAGCCGGTGGTGCTGGCGCGAGGCTGCGTTAAGCGTATGGGTGTTACCCTGCCAGCATAGCGAGAATGAAGTAATACAGTATTTCTGCCCCAAAGAAACGGTCCGGTTCTGCTCTTCGGGGTTTTGTTCACCTTCCACATATACAGGTGGATGCTGCTGCCGAGAAGAAAGGCAAATCCGACGCTGTGGAAAAGCAAGGCAGAAGGTGTAAGCAGCCGGGGAGTGCCCAGGTGCGGCACTGGAGTGCAGGCTGTCAGAGGATTCCTGAGCAGCAGCGGCGGCAGCAGAGTGTCTCTGAGCAAGTGTCAGAGTGTCTTGGCAACAGTACAAGATGTCTGCAACTTTCCTTCACTTATGCAGAAAACACGTCGTGTAGGCAGTGCAGTGGTGCGTGAACACAGCGGTGTAGGCTTGGGTTTGAAATATTTGCATTGAAAGCAAAGGCTTGTTTGGTCGGTAGTAGACTGAAAATTTTGTGACAGAGGCTATGGCATTTCTCTCCCTGGCCATTAATTGGTTGTTACAAATCTGCAGTGCAGTAATTCTCTCCCTCTCTCTCTTTTTTTTTTTTCCCCTCCTTTCCCTCTCCTTTCCTCTCCTTCCAATTATTTATTCTAATAGTAATATTAGTTTTCAGTAGTGTAGAACATGAACTAGTTTCTTTGGTAACCAAGTCGGTTACACACCCACACAAAGTTAGAATCTGCTAGGTGTAGATATTTTCTCTTTTAGAAAAGATGTGGGTTTTGAAAAGCACAGCAGTAGGGTAGCAATATATGTCTCAAGGAGTTGTTTTAGAAGTCCTATATACCATATGCAGATTTATATGTAAGTCCTGATCTTTTGTTTACACACACACATGGAACTTGAATATACTACCAAGATATTAATTTCTCCAGTGACTTCAGTATAATATACTTCTTGTCCCAATACTTCATTCTTTCTACTTTTTCCCTCACTCCTACCCACATGTAGAGAGTACGTGCCTGTGAATAAGCATGCTGTAGGGGTACAGCACAGGTGAATAAGCCTGCAAATACATGCTGCATTTCTTCTTAATTTATTTGGTGCAAGTAAAAATTTGCCGCATTTCTTAATCTACCCCCTGAAATTAGAGAGATGAAATGCAGCAGTTTTTGTAGATAACTTCTTCTTAGGGATTTAAGTAAAAAAATTACCTTTCTATTTTGATTGGATTTTGAAAGAACATATCTACATGCAGGATTAAAACCAATTTGTGAGTATGAATTCTAACAACTAATGTGACTAATAATCCCTGTCATATTGTCTTGATCATGATCAGTAGTTTAGTCTATAGCAGAAGCAGAAACTTGTAGACTTTTATTGCATTTTCTCTAGTGATACATCAAATCCTGACAAAATTAAGCATGTACATTTTTAAACATACTTCCCTTGTTCTTGTATATGAGGCAAGAAGGAACTAGTACCTGAGAACTGAAAAGTAGCTATAAACAGAGGCTGAGCCTGGCAAGGCCATTTCATTGCTCTTGTCTGAATGAAGTATTAAAAAGGAAACAAACAATAAATAGGTAAGAGTGAAATAGAAGCCTTACTTTCTTTTCTTTCCTGTTTTGAATCATCAGTTATAATAGTAGGTATGTTTTTAGTTAAATATGGTTTTTATGCTAATGTAATGCCTTTTAACTGCAGTTCTTCCAAAGAGGGAAAAGCCTGACACAAATATAGAGAGCACCTGAAAGTACTCTTATGCAGTACTTGTTATTTCATAATAACCCTTCCTGTGCTGCAATAAAGTACATACCATGCAGTGCAGTTATGCACTAGAAAGCTGGAAAGATTACAATTCACAGTTTTCAGGAGCCTGATGGAGATTGAGCTGGGTGGTGTGCAGTAAGCACTTTTTACAGTACTGCGTTGTTAAAATTTAATCCATTATAAATAAAAGCTAATGAAAACATTAATGGTAAGGAAAAACTGACTTGAAGCAAACTGACACTTATTGCTATTTTCCTTTGGGTCCTTTATTTTCATAGCGTGGCCACGTCACTTTCCTGCAGGGAATGTTTCCCTCTGGTCTTCTGCACATTCTGCTGTCTCCTCCTGGTGCCAGACAGTCCTTTTTGCAGCATCTTTCCCAGGCTCTTCCTGTCTCTCATTGCCATAGAGACAGTGTGTGCCTGGTAGAGTCACTGCAGAGATGTGCTCATTCGAGCCCGGGGGTGGCTGGAGAAGGCAGGCCATGGGCAGACCTGGAGGCTTAGGGTGCCATGGAGAGAATTTTGTGCCCAAGTCCTGGTCTGCATAGATGTTTCAGTACAGGAGGGCAACAGGCTCCAGAAATGCTCCATAACTGAAATGAGCTCTTGGGGTCCAGCCAAAAGGCTTAAGGAACTAATTTCCAGTGCCCTAGGTCATCTGAGACATTTCTGTTAAAGATGATGCACAACCTTACTTCATATTCTCAGCAGTAACCAAAAGGATGCTTAGAACAGGAAGGCTGAGATTGTAATACAAGGAGTAAGCAAGGACTCAAGGCAGCTTTGATTCCTGTCTCCGCTCTGGCAATTCTGTGTGGTTCTGATCAAATTGTTTCCCTTATTTTCTTTTCTTCAGATTAAGGATGTTATTTTGTTTTGTCCCTTTGTAGGGTAAGTGAAAGCCTAAAGCCATTATCTGACCTAATCTCCACGCACACACACATTCCACATTTGCTCCAGGACACACAGTTGGAGCCCCTGAGCAATTCCACAAGCTTGAGCACCTTTGGTGCCTTGCCATGAAACTGTAGCCTCCTACATCCTGTGTGGAGAGGCAGATTCAGGCCAAGCTGCCTCAAGGTGTGGTCCATCACCAGGTATCCTCAGTCCTGCTTGTAGTGACACTGGCCACCAACACTGGTTGGAGCAACAGGAGTGTGGGTACCAACACTTAGGTGACAGTGTTTACTGAGAATAAGGATCAGATTAGCTCCAAAGCTGAAGTTGCACCACTGTAAGTGAATATGGTTACTCCTATGGTGGGCAGCAGCTGTAGGGCAGAATGATGTTTCTGGTGCAGGCCCTCCACCATGTTTGCATGTGGGAGAAGAACTAGTGGGAAAGAAATGGGGAGCAGGGTGAATCATACCCCCATTTTCCCCACCTGGCCATGGCACTGGGGATACTGGGGCAGCACACTGCACCAGGGACAGACCAGAACATGTGGCATGTCTGTGTGCAGGCGCCTGGTGCAAAGACCCTTGTCCTGTGCTGGCCAAGTGTTGTCCCTGATGGTGAGACAAGGTTAACAAACATGCACTGAGGCTAATAAAGCTTGACTCTCAGTGGGGCTAATTATCTTCTCTACAGCAACATGACAAAATGAGTGGCAGCTCTGCAGCTAAATCACTGGGCACAGTCCCATGCAGAGCTGCTCTGCCTTCCTTGTCTGCTTAGGGAGAATCTCCTCTTCATGCAGCTGTGGCAAAGTTGTGAGGACAAGTTGCCTTTGAGGAGTTGAGATACAAAAGTGGTATCCATCATTATTGCTCTTTCTGAAATGATAGCTAAAAATAGCAAAGGCCATAATTTACAGATATATTTTCGTATTGGTATTCTAACACTTTCAGCCCTGGTTAGCTCAATTTTCCTGCTGTCTCTTATTTTCTCCATCTCTTCATGAAACATGTCTTAGTCCACAACAGCCCTTAAAAATGTATAAGGATATGTTGGCATGCAGGCTGCAGTAAGCACTGCTGTTAATGGTGGTGAAGAGAAACCAGCTTGGAAGAAAACTTGATGTTAGGTGCACAAAGAAGCTGAAGAGAAGCTGTGCCTGCAGGGGGGATGAGCCAAAGGATGTCTAGAGAGGAAATAAGTTGTCAAAAAAAAAGGAAGGAATAGGGCTCAGTTCCCCAGTTTTTATGCTCCCAGCCTTCTCTTGTGAATTAGCAACTGAAATTCATCACACAGCCCTAATATAGAAAAGCTCCAATGTGACCCTTTATTACTTTTGGCTTTGTGTCTATGTGCTTATGTTTGCTTATTTACTGAAGCCAGAACTGCTATTCTCACCCTGAAGGTAAGGGATGGAGGATGTGGCTCACTTGCCCTCAGTGTGTGGAATCCATCTGCATATCTGGTCCCTGGGTCAGGCCTGGGTTTCCTTTGGTTTGGAGCCTCTCAGTGTTTAGGGTTGCCAAACAGCACTTGCTCTGAGGTGAAAGTGCCACCAAGGCCTTATAAGAGCTTTACAGTGCTTCCATCCAACTTGGATTAAACTCATAATAATGTCCTTTATGTGCTGCAAGTATATTAGCACACTTCTCTGAGACAGAGCCTGCTTCCATTACTCTGGTTCCTGTGGCACACAGGAATTATTGCCTCCCAGAGAAGTGTTAAGTGGAATGTCGCCGGGGGATTATCACCTCCCTTTCCTGCGTGGTTTTGCTAAACTGAGCAGGAGAAAGGGAGCTCCCACTGCCCTGCTAGGAAACCTTGGGGAGGAACTCTGGTTTTTAGTTTATTTTCAGTAAGGGGGGAAGAAACATTGTTTTTCTGTATGTTTTTCTGGTATGAAGGGCTGTTCCACAGATCACTTCCAACACTTCTAGCTGCCTTAGTGGAAAACAAGGTATGGCTCAGGAAGATTCACCTAATGTGAAGCTTTCCCTCTCCCCATTTCCTCATATACTTCAAACATCTCTCCAATGGGTTTTTACTGATCATACATTGCTTACAAGGACCAATGGTAAATTTAGTTGCTTGTACCTTCTGGATTCATTTTATTTCTCATCTGCCAGCCTCTGCTGCCAGGACAAGCAAGATCTTTTGATCTTGGAGTCTTTTTCTCACCCTGGTCACTCTCATCTTCCCTAAGATGAATGTGCTGTGCTGTGAATTCTAGTTATTATTTACTGTGATTTTTGCCTAATTGTGATTTATGCAAACCAGTGTTACCTCAGATAAGGTGTGTGTACTCCCTAGATTGTGTACACAGGCCACTGACAGTATGATGAAAATAGTTGATGATGATATTTTATGATAATTGATGAATTAATTAATCTTGGAATGTATTTCAGATGTGTATGCTGCGGTGGCAGGTCATCATAAGATGTTTTCTACAGCAAATAATATTTGGAATGAAGATACATGGATTTAGGCAGTGATATATTAAAAACTAATTGTGGTGCAATGCTGATGCCATTTTAAAAGGTTAAGCATTGAAAACTGCATTTGAGCCAAGTTGAAGGTCTTGCTTCCTCTTCAGCTTGCATTTTTCCCATGTGCTCCCAAACACACAAGACATCTGATGGGCAGGAGTAGAGGCACAGCCCTGCCTGGGGAGGACCCTGGGCAGGGCACAGGGGGAGCAGCCCTGGCTGGGCATGGGGAGAGGACTGTGAGCTCCTGCACCACTCACTCCTGCACACACAGTTCCTCTTCTTGCCCGGAGAAAGGATTATCAAATCTTTGTGAGAGAAATACACATCACAAGCTGATGAGTAGATGTGAGGGGGGAGAGGAAGGGAGGTGAGGAAAGCAAGAATAACACCATTTCTCACTGTAGCATGGATGTATCTTGGGGTCCATTTAATTTAATTTCTTCTTCCTCCTTGTTTTTACCCTCCCACCCCCTCTCCAGACAACTGGAGTGGGAACTGGAGTGAGGGGAGGGAGATGCTTTGGGAGTGAACTGGATATTAAGGAGCTTGTGGAGTAAAGCACAACAGCTTGGGAAGGAGAACCCAAGAAGGTGTAAGGACACAACAGTCGGGTGTCTTAGGGTAGGTCTGCAGCTGAGGGTGGCTTTCAAGTAGAGCACATAAAATCCTCCATCTAGACCTTTCTAGAATTGTGTCCAGGCACACTTTATAGTGGAAAAATTAAGGATATTTAGGTTGGAGGTTGACAAGGCAGTGGTGATGGGGGCTGCAGAAAAAGTCCCATGTCACAGAGTGGGGAGGAGCTGTGGGAGACCCACACTGCTGAAGGTACAGCTTCAGTACAGAGGATTTGGGACCTGGCACCTGCAGGGTGGAGGAAATTGCCTGCTTGGTGAGTTGCAGAACTGACACACCCTGAAAACTTTGGCTTCTTGTAAAGCCTCCTGTGAGAGACTTTATATTCAGTGACTCAGCTCCCATAACTGCTAAAGAGAACAGCAGTGTATTTGTCAATGTCAGGGGAGTTAGCGCATCAGTGCTGGAAAATTGCTGTGAGGTCTTTGGATGGACAGTACCACGAAAAGCACTTTAGTCAAAGAACCACAAAACACTTAGATAGGTATCTTCCCATTCCTGTTTTAAAACAGATTTTTTAATATCATATTCAGCAGAATGTGCTAGTGTTGTTGTTAATTTAAAAGTATATTTTCTGGTATTGTGATTTAAAAAAATATGCCTGCTTTGTTTTGCTTGTTGGTTCTTTTATCTTTTTTTAAAGGAATATTTTGTCTTTCTTTTTTTGATTTAATTTTTGGGAGACATAAAGTTAGACCTTGGTGAAAATTAAAATTTTTTTTTCCTAACATGGACTTTTGTCCTGTCAAGAAATAAAACAACCTAACAAATCATTGACATTTAAGACCACAATTCTCATAGGGAAACAATGAAATGGCTATAAATACAGTTTCTGAATTATATTTTTCTTGATTTTTTTTTTTAGGCTGCTGAAAATGTTACTGCAAGTATTTACCTCATCTGCAGCCAAATGTAGGTCTTGCAAGTAGTGGGAAAATGCTGTTTTGTAAGAGAAGAGGTGAGACTGCTCAGGGAAAATGTCCCAACCAAAGGCGGGCATGGACTAAAAGCTCACAGCAGGAAAATGTACTATTACAGTGAAACCCAGCCAAACTGCTTCAAAACATAAACATTTTGTGTCAAAATAAAATATTTACATCTGGACTGGAGCAGAGTTAGAAGTTTTTGTGGTGAGTGAAAACAAAAAGAATCATCAGATGTCCTCTTCCTCACCAGTGCTTTATTATGTAGGTTATGCATTAGCCATTAAAATATCTTTCCAATATAACATTTCTAGTTCATGTCTAGGTAGGATGAATCCAAAATACAGAGGGTCCAGTGACTGTCTCTTAATATCTCAAATGCTTTAATATAAATTGCTAGTCCCGACTGAGAATGAGTGTGCTCTGAAGTGTTGGCTGGGAACATCTGGTAACAAGAAGGGATAATGTTATGAGAAGCAGTTTGCTAAATTAGTAACTTTGTATTTCAGTGAGAGGTATCTTAATGTTACCTTACACTTTCTATAATTTGTTCAAACTAAATTGCATTTAATATTATCTGTCATACAAGTCTCACCTGAGGCCTATGCAACAAAATGTGAGAGTTCAGGTATCTATGTATGTGATATAAACCTATGTTTAAGAGAAATCTGTTGAATTTGAGACCCAGATTTTAGCCACCTGATATACAGCACACACACACACACACACACACACACATCTGAATTCTAATTCTACCTACATGTTGTTGCTGAAAAACCAGAAGGAAAAGGTGGTTTGACACCTAGAGTACACCTATAATGATTTAATTTGCTGCAGAGTCATCCATCAGCAAAATGATAACTAGCCAACCCTTTTGTCAACAGAGCACTACAAAATTTATCATTTATGTTGGTAGGTAAACAAGAGAGTTAATGAACCAGAGACAAGCTGATCATGATGGGTAAGAATTTAGGGATTCTGCATTGTCTTCTCCCTTGTTCATCCTTTCATACATGTGCTATTTTGATTTGGCACCAATTTTACTCCTGTTTTAGACTTGTCTTGCACTGCACTAAGTAATTACACAAAGATGAAAGCAGCTGCAAATCAGGCTTGACATATTTCATAGAGTAAATTGCAGGAACCCTAGTTAGGACTCTTTAGGTGCTTACCCTGGTTTTACAAATCACTTTTTATTTGACCTTTGACAATTAAATTTTCTATGTTTATGTTTATCTGACTGTACTACCTCCTGGTGTGTTATTAGGTATAATTTATCTATCACTCAATATGCTCTTATAAAATATTTTGAGAACTCTGCTGAAAGATACCAGGTAAGTGCAAAATAAAAATTAGAAGGATAATTCACCTGTTAAATTGATTTGTTATTTCTTTGATATACCGGGCTTTATCAACAGAATTTTATCCAAAATTTTTAGCAAGTGGAGATGGAGAAAACCAGGAGAGGGTTATCAAGATCATGGGTATTTAAAAAGATTAAAAATTTCAAGAAGTTAATGGGTCTCTTTAGGCATGATATGACACTGAGTCTTTCAAAACAGCTTAAATAAATTAATATTTATTTTTCAGCAAGGTATTCTCAATGTTTCTAACTTGCAAGCTAACCATGATGAAACAGATAGAGTTTAAAAAAATCCATAAATAATGCTAGTCAGAAAAAACTGTTTCCAAGCTTTCTTCATATCTTTTAAATGAAAGTTTCAGTCACCTCAGAAGAATTTGCAAGGTACTTTTCTGAGCTCATGCATTCCTCTGTAAAGTTCAAGATTGCAAGTCCTCACTTGAAGTAGGCAAAAACGCTTTTTTCTTGCTGGAAATTCTTTCTTGCATCTACAACATCACTTTCATAGAATTGAATTTTCTAACTACAATTGAATTTTCTAATGAAGATGATTAATTTTAGTCAGAATTTTTTTTCTAGACTACTCTGTGACAACTAACAAACTGTAAATTCTATAATAAAATAATAAACTATAAAGTCTGAAGTTTCATTCACTGAATGAAATTGAGTCCATTACTCTCCTTACACCAGTGCCAGCTGGGAGGGTTTTGCAATGGCCCCAAGAAAGTGAGAGCAGCTAGAAAACTAATCCCAAACTCACAGGTGCCAAGGCAGATCACAGCAGAATCTAGAGACTTGATGAACATATGAAGCAAAGTGCAGGTATTAATGCAGATTTTTTTTTTGTTGTTGTTGTTCATTGGAAAAGCATTATGAGAGTCTGCTGGACATGCTATGCTGTAACAGATAATGGAGGAAAAATGGATATACAGCCATCAGGGATGGTTGCTGACGGTGTTGAAAGAATTAATTTTTATAATGAAGAAAGTATGGAGAAGTATGTATTGTACATGAAATGACTCTAGACATGATGTTAAGAATGCATATTTTTTTCATTTAGAAATCAATCCTGCATGCTAAATTGCTGTGGTAACATAATTTCTTTCCTGATTAACGGGGCATTTCTCCCTCTTTAGAAGTCACAGCACTGAAAAAACCCCAGCCAACAAACCCTTTGCTTATTGCAGAACTCTGTGCTGGGATCTGGGGACCTTGCTGCTCCACCCAGGAGAAGAGCTGGAGCCCTGCTCGGTGCCAGCTCAGGCTGCTGACCCAGCTTTTCTGCAGTCAGCACTGCAGCCCTTCTGCCTCCTGCCCCCAGCCCAAGCTGCAACATAATAAGGTTATTTTCTGCTGCTGGCTGCAAAGCAAGAAAGCAACTGAAAGGGTGTTGGACATGCTGAAATACTTGTGAAGGGCTGATGTATTATGGGATAGGAGGGTCATTACAGTGCGTAGATTTAAGAAAATAATTAAACTGATGGAAAAGTGATTTTTTGCACTTTGCTCATTCTCAATCTGAAGGCACATCTTTATCTACAGATCTATCCTGGAAACATCATGATTTGTCTTTAACAAGAACTTAATTTTGTCTGATTTCCAGTAAAAGTTCTCAAGCACAGCAGATGAATGTCTGATTCTCTGCCACCTCGCACTATGGGTAGTCACTAAATTTTGCAGAAAACACCCCCTTTGATCTACCAAATCTGACCCTGTAATTCACCTTTGTGGCAGAATTTTTGTCTGGAGTATGGGAACCCCCTTGATTTTCATTCTGCAAGGCAGTGGAAGTTCAGACCACAGGACAGGAGGCACAGTTATTTGCTGCTCTGTCCTCAGCATGGCATATCTTTATGTTTCTCATTTTTCTCTAAGCTGGGTGAAAAGTTGTTCAACTCTACAGTAACTTTTATTCAACCATCACTAATTGTGGTTTAAGGGGTACAAGTTATAGTCTGCCATGCTTTTTTCGGGTATAGAAGGTTTTGAGGCACAGGCAGTAATAAATACTGTCCTTACAAGCTAGAAGCTTCTGAGTGTTGGTGCTGCCAGGCTGCCACATTCTTAGAGGTATCATCACACCCTGGTGATGATCCTGTCTCGAGTGATTAGCCTACTGTAGGTGGTTGGACACAGGCAATTTCTTTTATTATATAGCTGTTCAATAGAGGAGCTAGTGGAGGCCTGAATTTCCATGGAATGAATGCACTTTTAACCCCTCAGCTGACTCAGAATGAGGTAAATCTGTGGGTGGAACAGGGGTGTCCATGGCACAACACCAGGCCTGGGGAGGCTTTTGTGCTCTGTGCCCTTACACAGGGTAACTCCAGCACAGGGGAAGCTGCTTGTGAGCTGCTGGCTCACAATTCCCTTTCTAGGCACGACTCAGCTCATCATGATGCCAGGTTTTTTTATCAGCCAAGAAGTCGTAGGAAGTAAAACCCTTTGAAAAACAAAAAATACTCATCAATAGTTTATACACTGGTTGTGGAATAAATTATTTGTGAACATCACTGCACTGCTCTGTTGGGAAGAGTTATAAGCTCCTGGCTTTGCTTACTAAGCCCTGGCCAAGCCTTCTTTGGTCGTTTCCATTGTCTCTGGCATTTCCTTTTTCCATTGCTTTATTCATAAGGAGATGATTTTTATCACTCTCTGCTCAGCAATAATGTGGTTCCTATCCTTCCTGCAAGAAGAAATTTCTTATTCTTTTTATTACATATAATCATTCTTTCCTTAATTTATATCATGTCATGTATTATTCAGTGACATCTCTTGGCTCTGATTACAGGTTCTATATAATCTTACACATTTCAAAAATGATTGTTTAAATTACAATAAAATAATATCCAGCTCATTTATCTGCTGAATTTGTCTTTCATTTGCAGTTATTGGGGCCAATGTTTTATACAAAAAGAACTTTCTTGAGGAGCCTTGCAGAGAGGTGGAGCTGATGTGCTGGGATTCCTTGAGAAAGAGAAGGAAACAGCTCTGGGAAGCACTACCTGTCTCAGGGGAGAAGTGTTGAGGTTTGGAGAGAAATGGCACAGAATCTGCAATTCACTGGATGGCTGAACCAGGATGCATTGAGGACAGTGGGAGCAATGTCAAAAGATGGCAAATTGTGATCTCAGCAGGTTTTTAAATTCTTGCAAAGGTGGAATGAAGCATCCTTCTACTTACAGCCTACAGACAGACTCAGAGCTCAGGATCCTAAGGGATATGGAAACTGCCTCAATTCCTCTGCTCTCCTCTGGTGGCCCGAGCCAGCAAGAGCCAAGCATGGTTTGGTTTGGTTTGGTTTGGTTTGGTTTGGTTTGGTTTGGTTTGGTTTGGTTTGAGATGGAAAGAAGACTCGTGCAGGAGGTGAGACCAAGGGAAGGGATTTGCTTTTAGGAAGAGGAGAAATGGGGAGAGGCTTGAAAATCTGCTCTTCCTTGACCCTGATGAAATTAATTTTCACACCTTTTCTCGAGATCAATGAAATCATCTGTGTTGTGGTATTTTCCCATCAATCCAGATAGAAGTTGTTTCTATTAATATTGTGGCAGTGTTATGAAAACCCTGTTGGAAATTGGGCTGCTCTGGTTTCAGCAGTGGGCATCCATAGAGGACAGAATATCTGCTCCTTTCAACTCCTAGTTTCAGACAAAATTTCTGATCTTTCTATTTATCCCTTTCCTATGTATTTAGAATACCTCTGGTCCTCTACTGGATCCCAGCTACCTTCTTTCTGTTGGAGAGAGAAGGAAATTCCTGCTGTGCTTTTGAAAAAACATTAAGCTGCTGTGCAGTCATGCCTGGGCTAAACCCTGAAATAAAGCTACAAGAAGTGCTCAGGTTTTTCTCTTCCTTTATGAAGACCCACTGACTCCTGTGAGGGATTTTTCAGTATGCTGTTAGAACTGTGTATAGTTTATTGGAGTTACTGGTCTAAGCTGGCTGCCCCTTCAGCTCCCTGGCCTCATAAAATGTCCTTATGAACTCACCTCATTTCCCAGAAAGATCCTTTTTTTTTCTTCCTCCTTCAGTATCTCTCCACTTCAGAAGAGGCTGCTGGATGCTCCTGTAGCTGGAGCAGCTGCTCTGGCCCCCTCTATATTTGTCAGGAGCTATTTCACAGGGAAATCACTCATTCATGCCTCAGCCCTCCTCCCAGCCAACTCCAAGTTCAGATGCCTTGAAGAGAATGCAAATCCTGCCCAGGAATTTATGTTGCCTAACTTCATCTTCTCAAGCTAGTGGTACATCTAGGTCCTGACCCACTGGACAGGCCAAATTGATATCCATATTTTGGAATTTGGGCCTCTTTCTAATGAATATTTTCAAAGCATAATGGCACATACCAAGGAGCTGACATGTCTCTTCCAGGGTTACTTCAATCTGCTATGAAGATACTGCTGCTGTGTGATTTCTGGCCACAGGTCCAGATTTCAACTCCAGCTTCCTCACTTTTGAGGGAGAGGGAAGGTGCTGGATGTCTGTGCCTAGTCTGGGTCCCTTAGATTATCCTTTCTGCACTCCCTTGGATTAGAGGAGAGTTCAGCTGCAGTGGGCGACCCCTCCCCAGCTTGCATTCCCAGGGTGCAACAGAGACCACTCTAACACTAAATCAATTCCTATTAGCAAAACTGCCTGCTGGAACCTTTTATTTGCTCTTCCCAGTGCCAGGGAAAATAACAAGTTTCTTACCCTCCTCACACAGAAGTTGCTACAGACTGTTTTATCAAATAAAAGCAAGGGATGTTTTTTTTTTTGTTGTTGCTTTTTGTTGAAGATTCCTGACTGAAAACCTGCAGTACCCACTCTTCTCTCTGGTTGGGATCCAGCACTGCAGAAACTCATTTTCACTGTACTTCAGCTGAAAACTTTAGAGACTGCGGACAGGAGTTGGAGCAGTCTCTGGATGCTGATTCTTGTCAGGTTTATAGATGTATTCCTAAGCAAGTCGTTTCTGCTCTCTGCAGGATGTTGCTTCTATCTCTAAGGGCTAGGTTATGTAAAAATAATGGCAGAAGCCTGCCTTAACCTGGCAAAAAAAGGAATAACAATTGTTCAATGAAATGCTGCCTTTTCAATCAATCCTCCTTCCTAATTAGTGCTGCATGGTGGAGCTAATCTTTCAATAATAATGGAAGAAAAAAAAAAGAAAGAACAATTTGGTTGATGATTGATGGGAGAAAGCCTGAATACATTATTAAAAGTACCAATCAGTTGTGTCTAGAGGGAGTTTAATAAAAAACATTTTTGATGGAAATCATAAGACAAGTTTTTCAATATGAATATAAACTTTACTGTAGTCTGGTGTGACCTGGGGAGAGAGGCTGCTCTCACCAGCTTTACTTCATGCACTGTCAAAAGTTACTGTGGGCCTCAGCAAGCCCTATTGGAAAAACTGCATTTTACTGGGGGTATCCAAGTGTGCAGAGGAGCAGAGTGGGCCAAGTCAGCCATGAGATGTGGTTTTACAACTAGGAATGACCACAAAGCTGAGTTGATACATCTTAGTACAAAGGCTGGTTGTAACTTATAATTCCTCTTTTCTTGGGCACTGTTCTTTTCATTCATCAGTAGCTCATTAGTTCCAATCCTCATTTTCAGGGTTGATACAAACTAGTTTGAAATGGTAGACCCAAAATATTATACTAGCTTGCTGTAGGAAGTATTCCCTAGATTAAAATTGTCTTATTTTACTGCAGTATTAACTCTAGAAAATAGCATAGAGGGACAGGGTCTTTTGCTACTGATCTGCATTTGAGGAAACAGAGCTGATAAAACTCATGCACTTATATCTCACAGTGGATATTGGCTTCAGTATGGAAATAGACATTAAGCCAGAAAAATAAATTTTGTTCATCTTGGAGAAAAAAGCAAGAAAATTCAGAATAGCCTTTTCTAAGATGGTTAGATTGCTTTGCTGTTATAACGTCTTAGGAAACATAACAATATTCAGAATACCCTAAAAATGTATGAGCTTATGCTCTCTACTAGCTCCTCTTACTTTAACCTCACTTATTAGGGGGCATTATAGGTTCCCTGATAAAACCCAAACAAGCCTCTGAAGTCTCTTACCTGGCTTTCATTGCAGTGGTGTGGCATGGCCTGGCCAGTTGGTGGTGGCAGCGTGAATGCTGGAGGGAGGATCAAAATGACTCTGAACTATGCATTAAAGATAGAAGCTTTCCTGTGTCCTTTCTCAGGCATAAAGAGCTGGAGGATGTTGGTTGCAAGCTCTCATTTTGCACTACTCTCCTTGAGTTTGGAGGTGTTGACTCCATTCAGCTTTAACTATTTTAACACAAGTGTAAATGCCCCTGTAGTTGTGATGTGTAATCTCACATTGCAGCCATGGCTCCTCTCTTTGTGGCCCGGGGCTGAAGCTAGCTGATTGCAACCAGGCTTTAAAGGAACGTGTAATTAGATGTAAGTCACCATTTCAGAGCATTGTTGCTGACAGCTAGGGGATTACTTTTACTTATTAGGCATATGCTCCAGATTTTTTATATAATTTAAGTTGAAGAGAATATTACATGACAGGCATTCCTTTAAACTTTTACAACTTCTTGGATCTCCTTCCAGTGTTAATTGTAATCCCAAGTGATGAGCCTACCAATTTAACACAAAGTCAGTAAATTGTTCTGCCTCTGGTGAAATGGTTGCTGGGTGTGGGGAGTCATTCTGCTGCTCCTCTCTGTGTGCAGCCAAGGGTGGGTGAGGGACTTAATCCTGCAGTGGCTGCTGTGAGATCACTGGTCACAGGGAAGACAAAACTGTCTTGTAAACTGCTTGGTCTTCCCATCTGCTCCATTCTGCTGCTCCTGGCTGTTCCCCTTCCCCACTTATTGTGGAAGAAGCTTTGGAGCTTCCTCATCCCTTGGGGCTGTGGCACCTGTCACCCTAATAGCCATTAGAGGTTGCACTTATGAGCTGTAAGACAAAAATGCAATGCAACTTGCTGCTACAACACCACGAGTACTGAAGTCCTTGGGTCTGGGTTTTCAAAGGGCTGGGCAAGCCTTAAGGAGCCATAAAACTCCTGTAAGCAGCTAACTTCCAGCAAAGTGTACCCTATAGGGCTCATGGGACCAGGACAAGCTAGGTTAGAGGATGATGACAACATGGGTATTTTGCTGGGTGGATTTAGAGATGGAGCTTCTGTTTCTTTTGAAGACACAACTCGGTTGTTTGATTGTTTACTTTGCCTGGGGAGGCTGGGGATTCACATGTGGCACCCAAGCCATGGCCTGCAGTAGCCACCAGAGGCTGGGAGATGCCAGTGGCAGCAGAGCAAGCATGGGTGAGCATCCATCCCTCTGTGGGCTGAGTAGTCTCCTGTGAGCAGCTCTGTGACTATTTCCCCACATTTGTATAGCCAGAAATGATAGTCATGCTACTAGCTGAGAAGGGGTAATAAGGAACTTGAAGCAGGCAGCTGCATTATGAAAAGAAGCCTTGGCTTTTTCCCTCAGCAACATGCTCAGCTAGATAATGATGGTGTAGCTGCATTTGAGCTATATAATCCACCTCCATATTGTATTATTAATTCTATAACAATTGTGTTGCAATTCTGTACCACGGATGGGGTTTTTAACTATTTCATTAGCTCAGTGGGAATGGTACACAGAAACAGTTTAATTCTGTAGGATTATAATGAGTCACAACACTCAAAGGAGCAAATTCCAGGATACTAGAACAAATTTGGACACTGCCAGCCTCCTCACAGCACAGGCTTCAGCTAAGATCACTCTGACTAAAATATGCAGCTAAGGCACAGCTGAACGTGACTCATAGGAAATAGTATGCTGACCTGAATACACATGCTGAGTATGTGCTGTGGGTGGGCAGCTTAAATGCTTTGTAAAACCATTTCTTTTAGTCCTATTTTTTCCACCAATGGTGAAAACGGAGCTTTAATAATCTGAGTTTCCCCTCTGCCCTGCAAAAGCAATAAATATGCTGTCCCCCCCCGCCCCCCACTCCCAACACCATGGGTTTCTCTGTTATGGATTTATGTAAAAAAGCTTCTGCCAAATCTGGTGCTGATGAGCAGTGGGAAGGATTTGCAGCTGGGAGATGTTGGAGGTGGTGTGAGGTAAGGGAGGGGGTTTGGGTGAAGTGATGGGCTGCCAGGGTGGATCTGCAAGGACTGCTACAGCTGGGTGGAGGCACAGGCAGGTCCTTGCACAGACACACATGCTGCACTGGCTGCATGCTTTGTTTCAAATTATTTTTTGTGTCAGTTGTCTAAGGTAGATATAGACTGCTCAACAAAGTCACTTATCAGTGCAAAATACAAATGCTGATAGGATTATTATGCCTATTAGTTTACAATGGAAAGAAGTTCACAATTCCTAATCCCTACTTTGAGTTAGAAAAGAGGCATACAGTGATGAAACTTCTTTTATTCATCCTCTCAGGTCTTAAGCAGCATGAGCATTAGGCAGCCAGTGTGTTTACAGCCTCGCACAGCAATTCCCACTGACTGCATTTGGGCACACATTCCACTACAGGCAACGTGTACCTCCATAAGGGGAATTCAGGGAAAAAGAGGAGCTTATGTTTTCTTGACATTAATGAGAGGGATCTGGCATTAACTGAAAGTAATTGACAACATTAGGGCAATGATAAAGGGCTGGCCTTGTTGCCAGAAAGACAGATTAGAGGGAGAGACTTTTTTTTTTTTGCATCCAAGAATTATTCCAGAGGCAAGGAAGTGCATTCTTTCTAAACCCATAGGGATATATAATGGATCTACTTAAAATTTCATATTGCTGCACAGAAACTTTCAGTCTCTAAAACAGTGAGCTCATATTTTTTCCCACTGTGGAAAAATAGGTCGGGATTGTACAGGTCTATGGGAACCCATAGTCTGCAGCTGAGCTCTTGCTAAAGAAAGTGAGTCTATGAACACATTACCATGACATAGTAAGTTTCTGTGTGCCAGCTGAAATGTGCTAACTGGGAGAGGAGATTGCACCAATAGATGCAAAATTTTATTTTTTCAGCTTTTTTTTTTTTCCTTTTGTGTGCTTTTGTGCTAAATACTTACAGAGGATAACAATTTATGAAATGTAATTCCTTGGTGTAGACCTATATTAGTGGCATTTCTGCTGTGCTTAGGTATTTGATTATATTTCATCAACTGAACAATCCTAAATGTACATAGGACTGAAGGTAATTGGGTGCCTCAAGACAAGGGCAGGACTATGCAGCTGGGACTTCATCACTGTAAATATGGAGTGAGTGCATAGCAACAGGTCTACATGAACTACTTGAATGGATACTTCAATTTAGAAAATACTTATATCTATGGAATCTATCTGTGTAGCTCATTTAAAGACATCATGTTCATAACTATTTCTTACAAATAGGAGTGAGGCATTTATACAGCTTTGGAATATAATATGCTTTGCTCTTAGCTCAGCTTTGAACTTTTGAATCACCAAAAAATATGTGACTAATTTTAGATCAAAGACACCAAATGAAAAACAGCGAGTCACTGGGATGAGGTGGTGTTTACCTCAACATTCCAGAGGAATGTGGGGATAAAACAGCTCAGCTGCTAGATGTGGTGTAGAGACTCTCTTGCAGAACTCCTTGGTTTCTGCCATTTTTTTAGGAATTAAATAGGTTGCTGATTTTTAAGGGGACTAGGGAAAATCTGTTGTAAAACATCTGTACTGAGAAGATCTGTTGAGTCAGTAAAGAGTATAATCTATGGAAGTAAGAATGAATATCATGATTGGAGTATGTCACTCCACATCTTTTTAGTGGAAATGTGTGCCTCCTATTGGTATTCTTTGCATAGAGCTGCAGCAGATGTGCTTGACAGTACCCACATAGATTTCCAAGTAGATAGAATAGAATAGAATAGAATAGAATAGAATAGAATAGAATAGAATAGAATAGAATAGAATAGAATAGAATAGTTGGAGGGGACTTACAAGGAACATCTTGCCCAGCAGCCTGACCACCTCAGGGTGACCAAAAGTTAAAGCATGTTGTTAAGGTCATTGTACAAATGCCTCTCAAACATTGATGGCTTGGGGCATCCACTTCCTCTCCAGGAAGCCTGTTTCAGCTTCTGACCACCCTCTCAGTGAGGAAATGCTTCTCAATGTCTCTAAAACAAGTCTAAACCTCCCCTGAAAATACAGCTTTGAACCATTTCATACATGCTGCCACTGGATACCAGGGGGAAGAAATCACCTGCCTTTGTTGAGTTCTCCCAAGTTTTCTTTACAAGCCTAGGCATCCAAGGACACGAAGGAAGGCAAAAAAGTAAATAGTTGTTGAAAAGATAGGTTACAGAGGGTTAAAGTAGTAAGTTTTCCCAGGGAAGAGAGATCCAGAATGCTTTGTGGCAAGACCTGTGGAATTCAAAGTATGAATTTATGAATTAATTTATGTATAATGTTCTGTAAAAGTGGGTGAATATAGGCTGTTGAGAAACTTGTATTGATGATACTAAATTCCTCAGAGTAGTAAATTTGAAAGCTGATTGTGCAGAACTGCAGAAAAATATTGCATGGCTAGGGATTGGGCAGTAAAATAGGAAAAAAAGAAAATTTAATCTAAAATGGGACATACTGGAAATCAACAATCCTGACTTCATACATAAGAATGATGGACTAACCTGGCCATTAGCATTCACCAATCTATGGAGGTTGCTGAGTACATGGAAATCACCTCAGGCTTTGAAAGTCCCTGAGCTGCTCCCTGAATGCTGGAGGAGCATTCAGGGTAAGTAGTTTATTCACCTTCCTGTTAGACTCCACTTTAGGTGTCTGGTTCTGGCTGCTGTTGAAGACAGAATTTTAGCATCTGACCATCAGTCAGAGACAGGACTGCTGCTATTTCTATTTTCTTATGCTTTCAAAAATCTCCCTCTTTATTGTATTTACTGTCTGAGCCACTGAGAAATACTTTTCACTTTGGAGAGAATTCAGAGGAAACAGAAAAAAATTATAGTCAAATGTATTGGCCAAATCCAAAACATTTAACAGGGTTTCTTTGTGTGTCTGGAGAAAAAGAAATGAGATATTGAACCTGTGATACTTAGGAAAGTACCACTGTTCTGAAAAAGTTCATGTATCCTTAGGTCAAGGTACATGAAACTGAGTTATGGGTTTATTATACTCCAGTCTTGGCAATGGAAAGATTTATTTATAATTTAAATCATCCATCATAATGCTTGCTCATATTTTTCTCTTTTTAGATTATAGTCATATAAGAACATATATTCAGTCTTAGCGGTTTTGAGGGAAAAGATATTTTAAGGGGAAATACCATTCTGTATCCCAGATGCAATAAAAGAAAAGGGGTTTTGTCTGCTATTATTTCTTGTTTTGATGTCAGACAACACAGTTAAAATGAAAAAAAGGAAATTTTAAAACCTGCATACTGCTTAACACCCAGGAATTTCTGGGTATGCAAATGAGAAAACCCATATGAAAATATCACCAGAAAGTGCTTCGATAATACTTGCCAAAAATGTACGTGCATTTAAATCCTTGTATAGAGAGGATCATAAAATCATAGCATTGTATAGGCTGCAAGGGTATTTTGGAGATTGTATGATTCATCTTCCCCACTAAAAAAGGGTGACATTAAAAATTAAGACCTGGTTTCTCATGGCCTTGTCCGGATGAGTTTTGAATATTTCCAAGGCTGGTGATCCCTTGAGCTTTCTGGACACTGGTTCCAGTGTCTGATCACTCTCATGGAGAATTGCTCTCCATATTGCTTAAACTTGTGCCCATTTCTTCTTGTTCTTTTGCTGTTAACCCCTGATAAGAGCTTGGTTCTGTCTGCTGTGGAGCCATCAGCTGTGGCAATGAGTACATCCCTTGGGAGCCCTCCCTTCCCAGCCTGAACAGCTCCAGCTTCCCCAGCCTCCCCCCAAATGTCCTGTGGCTTGGTCCTCTGCCCATCCTGGTGGTCCTACCTCCATTGCACTGGACTGAGGCTGCTTCTTCCACTCCAAACTACACCTCTTCCCTCCACCCCACCTACAACCCCCTGGACACAAAAATCTCAGCTGAAATAGGAGATTCATGCAAAATTTACTGAGCACCAGCCTGCAGTAGCAAGCCCTGAAATGTTTGACCTGTCTGCCTTGACATGCAGTTTTTGGCACTTATGTACTTGTTGAGAGATGGTCAGAGGTCATATTTGTGAATATAGTTTAAACACAAAAAAATGTGAATACTATGCCAAGATCATCTGGTCACTCAAAGGTAATAGTCAGGAAACATGAATAGATGTGACATATCTTCAAATCAGTTCAATGTCCACATGGCCACCTTTTCAGAATGGCCAGTGGTGTTTTAGGGTTGCAAAAAGGAAATGGCTTCTAAGCCCCTTTGTAAAATGTGTCCTCTTTCACACCCTGTGCTGGGAGACAATCTTGTTTTAACCTCAAAATCTAGAAACCAATGAGGATTTTCTTTGAACATTTATTTCTCCATTTCCTTTTATTGCTGTTTGCTTGTGTGATAAAATTGTTTGAAAAATCAGCCCTGGGCTTACTGAGGTGCTTAAACATATGCCTAATGGAGAGAGTATCCCAATGAAGCTGTCTAGTTAAATCTACTTAAAGTCAGGAATGTGTTTGTACTGTGGGAAGAATTGGTCTTCATCCTTCATATTTAACGAGAATAGAGATGTGTGCAGGAAAGACAGCCCTTTGCTTTTAGAATATTTGGGCCTTTTGTCCCTTGATATAGCCATTTCCTCAGTCTTAGCAGGATATTCCCTTCCAGTAGTGAAGTGTGGCATATTTTTGCACATACATTCAAGCAAGATTTCTTGTTTTAAATGTCACTTAATTTGTCAACTTTATTGCAGAATGGGGAAATGATGCTGAATGCAGCTGTCACCTTCAGTGCTTGGCCTTGGCAGGTTTTCCAGCAAGAATGAGTTTTATAGCTTGTCTACCCTCCAGCCCTGAGTTGTCTGGAACTGCTTTTTACCATTATAGCTGCTCAGCTGCAATTAAGAGGGCATCTGAGTATTTGGGAATTTCTTGGACCATTAGTTTGAGCAACTCTAATTACACTAGGAAAGTTTTTTGTTTTGTTGTTGTTTTTTTTTCCTTTGGTTTGTTTTCTTTTTTTTAATTTTTTTTTATTCTGTCCTTTTAATTACCTAGAAGCAGTTTATTTGAGAGGAAATTATCTGTTTTGTAGGGAAATGTGCAGTTTTGTAAACCCAGTATTTCTGGGACACAACTGTAACTTTTACCTAGAGCTGGACAAAATCCATCAGCTTTGTGTCAGTAGACTATTTGTGAGAAT
>VZTT01031344.1:0-10747 GCA_013400855.1 Buphagus erythrorhynchus | reverse complement strand
TGAGGGCAGGGCAGGGGACGGCAGGGTCCCCGCAGGCCGAGCGTGTCCCCGGGCGGCGGCCCCGGGGCGGGGAGGGACCGGACGGGCCCCCCGGGCACTCGGCGCTGTAACGCGATCCCCGGGCGGGGGCCGGGCTGGGCCCGCCGCTGCTGCCCCGGCCCTGGCGGGGGATTGCTCTCACGGACCCCGGGGGAGCCCCTTCGCCCCCCGGCACAGGGGCAGCAGCGCGTCCTTCAGCCCGGTGGGAGGAAAGGACGAGCTCCCCGGGTCACCGGGTGATGCTGAATCCCTGCGCTGCCCAGGGGCATTGAACGCAGGGTTGGACCGTGCGGCTCCAGCTCCCAGAGCAGTCTCGTAGCTCTGCTGCATCTATTTTTGTGGCTCTCCAAGGAATGTTCCTCTAGCCATCTCTAGCAAATTAGTCACACTGACAGGCGAGGAGTGCTCTGGGAATGCTGTGCTTTTCGGAAACACTCAGCTGTTCAGGCTCTTCTAACTGTATGACTATTGCCCAGTTAAATGTTGTGTTTTCCTAGTAAATAGTTACTTTTGTGCCTAAAGCAAAGCATGTTATTTGGAAACCCTTGGCTGAGGATTAGGTGATTAGGCAGGTATGTGATTGGCAAATAGAGTGGGATTTTCCCCCTTCTATTTCCATAAAATCTTTTCCACTGCTCTTTTCACCCACCAATAAACCTTCTCTGCACTATGACTTACGTTTAAGATTTCCTCATGTGTGCAGCCTGCCCTGCTTTTTGATTATGTATATTCTGCTTGTTAAAGTTACACCTCAAAGCCCAACAATACACACTATGTGTGTGTATCTATATCTATCTATCTGTATCTCTGTCCATCCTTGGGAGTCATCAAGAACTAATTACCCCAGATACAACTGATCTGGGGTAAACTTAAACAGAACTGTAAGTCAATTCAACATCACAGGAATTATACAGATGGGCCACCCAACACCACTGAACAAAAAGGCTGGCTCTGCTGGCTAGAAGGGAGGCACAAGCTTGAATTCTGCTAAACTGCAAATACAAATATTGGTCTCTATTTTTATACAATAAGCAGTGGGTCCCAATGAAGCAGCCTGGCATTAGTGTTCACACCAAGGCATTTACCCCTTCACAGCTCAGTCAGAGTCTCAGCACAGGTTTTTTATATCTATGTACAAGCCAAAGTAACTGATGCCATCCCTGGGCTGTGGTGTAGGCTATGTCACAGATACTGACCTACTGTCCAACCTGCTGTAATGACATGTTAGCCCCAGCAGGGAACAAATATGCTCAGTATTTCTGCTAGAATTGCTGTATGATGAAAGCTCTCTGAAATCTGATTCAGGCTGCCCTCACCCACTGCTTCCTTCTCATGTCCTTGTTTGTTGGTTTCCTGCTGCCCTGGATAATAAACACAGACAGCAGGACAACCAAACAGCTGGGTCTGACAAGGCACTGCTCATTAGCTGTAAGCATTACTGACTGGCAACTTCCTATTGCATTTTTCCAAAGACCAGCTGAACACTACAGATCTCACCAGAGCTGGGTGTGTGGTTACCACTGGCCTTTGGGACCCTTCCAAAAGCACAGAACAAAGCACCTTCCCTGAGCAACTCCTTGCACGACAGTAGATTTACAAACATTTGCCTCACTGTTTCTGTGATACAAATCATGGGGGTGAAGCATCCTGTACTTTGCCCGTTGATTTTTGGACATTTCTTTTTATACTCAATTTTCTCAAATATTAGGCTTAACTTGCACTTTCTGTCAGGCTAATATTTTTAAGAAGCCCCTACCTAGGGCTTCCTGCCTCTCTTGACAGTGTTGCCTGGTTCTGCTGTGCAGACGGAACTTCTTACCCAGCTAAGCTGGAAGCCATCATCAAAAAGCCAGAGATTTTTCCTAATGAAAGGGAAAATATAGGTTTGAATCCCTTCAAATAGCTGATGAATAGCAGAGACCTTAGTCTCTGATGAAGCTACTTACACTAGAATTTAAAAAAAACCCCACTTCTCAAAGAAGAAACAAGGTAGAGGCTAGTGAGCTGGAAAGGAGAACAAGTGGTAATGTAGGCTCTGCTTGATTTAACTCCTTATGTGAAATCGATATAAGGGAAAGCAGTCTGTAATTGTCTAATTGTCATGCAGCAATTTGCCTTCTCCCAGCCTTTCCCAAACCAGCTGCACATAAACTTGTTTGTCCAGAGGCTGGTTTTATTTCCCAGAGACTATTTCCTACTGCACTTTTGTCCAGTAATGCAGACACTGCCTCTGCTTCCTCAGTGGGTACAAATAGTTGTTAGAGTTGGAGATCACTTTAAGTTAATGATAATTTTTCTTGTCTTTTTTTGAACAAAGGGATTTTTGTACAAGACCTCCTGTTGGTCATGCTGGTTTGATCAGGATTTGCACCTTAATTGTCATGTCTCCCCAGGAGCACTTAAAACAGGCAAAGCAAACGAATTCCTCACAGCTTTTCTTGCTCAGGTGCTCCTGGGCTGTTGTGCAACTCCCTGGCATTTAACTGCAGACTGGCAAGTCTGGTGCCAGCAGTGGGAAACTGAAAGCCTGATTAGATAGTCAGCTGTTAATTCCTCCAAGGGACTGTGGAGTTTAAATTCCTACGGAATGGTGCCTTCCTCCTGTGTTTTCCTGTTAGAAGGAGGTTGATACGCAGAGCCAGGACTAACACAGAGTCAGGAGTAGTGCAGGCTTGAGGTTTCTGAGCTTCCCTGCCCCTAGCCAATGTCCACTCTGACAGAAAGTTTTGCAGGTATCCTGGTACCTGAGTCAAGCAAAAGAACTTGTGTTAGAAATGTAAACTGCTCCATGCCAGGTGCCCAGCCTGAGCTGAGTGCCCTCTGCAGACAGCTCTCACACTGACTCTGCCATTTCATTCCCTTTCAGCTGTGAGCTATGACCCTCTCAGGAAAACCTCACACAGTTCACTGATCATCCAGCTGGCTGCAGGTATTCCATTTATCACACACTGGCAGGTGCACTTCTAACCTCAGACTTGTCTGTTCATGTTCTTAGGGCCATCAAATAGTGAAGGTGCAGGCAAAGTCAGCCTCTTGAAGAAAGTACCAGCACTGAAGGATGGAGACTTCACCCTTGCAGAATGGTAAGAACTCAGTCCTTAAACTTCCTTGGGTACTAGCAGTCTGTGCTGCATTCAGATGTCATTCCCATGGAATAATTAAGGATCACAGAATATATGAACATGCTGGTTATTTTTAATAGTGTAACCTCATTTGATCTCTTCCCACTTTCTGTTTGAATTATCTTTCAGAATGTAAACAACTCAGCTGACTTAGCTTCTTCATCTCACCCTGAATGCACTTACCTCAAAATGGGATTATAAACATTTCTGGGAGATGTTTCAAGCTTATAAAAATCCCTTTCACCCTAGGAAAAGAAATCCCTTTTACTCTAGGAAAGAATTCTGTTTATCTGAATTAGTCATAAAGGCTGAGTGAACATCTACACAGATAAAATTTAGGCTTTACATTAAAAGATTAATATGGAGGCTGGTTAATGGTGTCATAATACTGAAACAATTGAACTATAGCAGTATCAGCATGGTCAGGGTGTCTGCATTTTCTTCCATTTTGTCAGCACATTTTCTGTGGCATCTTTTTTTGTAGTAATAGCAAAAGTATTGTTGCAGATGACTAAGATATTTTTCCATCTGACTTCTGCCAGTTAGTGAAAGTATAAACATCTGGACAAACAAAAAAAGATTCTGTAGAGTTTCCTTGCTGAGACTTCCACTGATTTCAGTGGAAGCTGCATGCTGGAGACAGGCCTGATGAAAAGGCAGCAATAACCCATCAGAGAGTTTCATTTAGTACACAGGCACAGAAACAGCACAGGTCTCAGAGAGGTGGGTCAGAACAGGCAAGGAGCAAGTGGAGTTACCATCACTGGTAGATGATCATGGAGGTTTATTGTTTGTTTAGCCCAGTACTGTCCAGCAGCACCATAGAACAGTGCTGTGATTTTCCAGCAGGCTAAAGTTCTCATGGAAGCTGAGGTGATTAAGGGCCACTGATGTCACATGAATTAGATGCCTTTATATGGTCCCTAGACTCTACTGGAAATCCTGATCTGAATGCTTTTTAGTGGAAGCAACAAGCTGAGAAGGAGCAGGAGAGGGAGCTTAGGCAAAAGCATTCTGCATCACAGCTGCTGACCCCTTTCTTGTCTCCTGCTGATGCTGAGCAGCACTGCCATCCTGCTGTACCTGAGTCGAAAGTACAACACTCCTGACCACTGGTACCCCTCAGACATCCAAAAACGGGCCCGGGTCGATGAGTACCTGTCCTGGCACCACGCTAACATCCGGGCCAATGCTCCTAAGACCATGTGGATCAAGGTAAGGAGACTGAATGTAAAAATGTCAGTAAAGTGATGTCTTCCTGTGAGAAAACTGAGCATTTTAACAGCCCCAACTGAGAGACAGTTTGTCATGATGAAACAATAAACCTGGGCCATTCCTAGCTGAAAGGAGCTGTTGGAGAGGGAGCTGTTCCAAACTGATCAACGTCAGGATTTGGCAAAAGCAGATTTGGCCATTTTGGTCTTGCCCTTAAAGAAGGTCTGGTACAGAATGTCTCAAACTCAACAGACTTTGACTGCCTGGGTTTGTGAGTGAATATGTAACAGACTTAGTATTGCTTCCAAGGGCCTCCCCCTCCCTGCACAGCTGTGCAGAGTGTGCACAGAGGCAGAGTTTGGCTTTGCTGAACATGTGTTTTGTTGCTGGAAGCAGAAAGACTCGCATTCTTCACACAACTCCCTGTAGCCTCCTTAGGGTGGAAATGCTGAAGGAACCTTCTGCTTCCAGCACACTTATGTGCTTGTCTGAAATAGGGTCAGAGACAGAGAGGAGAGAGACACTGAGAGGCAGATTTTCTTTACTCAGTGTAGTCAGGCCAGTTTACATTTAGGCAAAATTACCTGATTCATCCTGAGCCAGAAAATCATTTAGTATCAGATGATTTTGCTGGACACCTATTTCCAGCCAACTCACCAGACAGTTAATGCAACTATCCCTAGGTGCAAGTGTAGCTCTGCAAGAACAGCTGCTATGGAATTTCAGATGAAATCAAGATTGCTAGTGAACAGGTAAGAACTTTACTCCTCCATTGTAAAGTACGCCCTTGTTTGTGCCTAACAGAGCATACCAGGACTCATTTATCTACTTGAATATTTTAATATTTTATTTTTTGGCTATAGAGTACAGAGAAGCAATTGAAGTATGAGTCAGATTCATACAAGAAGCAGTTTCTTCCAGCCTCTGCAGGCTGTCACTGCAGTGCTCCAAGGGAAAGAAATCCAACTAATCGCTGATGATGATGATTAGATAGCCCAGATGCAGAAAAGGTCCTCAGAATAGCTGTAAATATGGAAACATATAAAGCCACCATGTAAGAGAAGCATATTAGCTAGAAATGGGAGAAGATAGACAGTCCTGAGATAAGGAAAAGGAAGAAGATGCTTTTTCAAGCGATTTTACCCAAAGATTTCATCATGCATAATTGGAATCAGGGAGAGAACTGACCACAGATTTTCTGATGAAATAGATTCCACATGTATTTGGCCAAAATCCTTGCTTGGATTAAGCAATCCCAACTTGAATTGTTGAATATACTAGCAGTAAGTAGAAATTCAGTCCACTCACACTGATTGAAATTTGTGTCTTTGATTCTCTGAATAAACTGTCCTTCTTTAGCTATGGAAGGTGAAGGCAGCACAGCTGTGAAACACTGTGCATCCAGTGTTTCAGTGGTGCATACACCTCTGTGACTGGTGAAAAATATTGTGGAAAGACAACTACCCCCTGTGTCAGCAAGTCCTAGCAGACACAAGGACTTCACTTATGTGGTTGCTCCAGAAAAATTTCTAGTGGTTTAAAGAGTGATGCTTTAAACATCACAGAAAGGTTTGTATAAAAATGGTGTTGACCACTTCCAGCCTTGCTGGCTGCTGTCACACAGAGGAAGCCATTTATGTCTCTTTGTTGATGCATTCTAGTCCTTCCAATGCTCCTGCCACAGCCACCACTATTCCATCCTCTCTGCCACGCTGTGGGACAGGCAGCTGCCTGCAGCACTCAGTTCTGCAGCAGGGTGGCTGGCAGGAATGGCTGCTGATGACACAGAGGATGTAGCAGGGGTGACTGTGGCAGAGATTTGTCTTCCCTGGAGCTGTTGCCCATTTTTCTTTTGTAGCCCAACAGGGAGGGCACAGCTGCCAGGCACAAAATGAGATGAGGATCCTTGATTTTGTTCTGCACATTGCTGCTGATTAGCTGGAGATCACTGCCATGGCCACTTAGCAGTGTGCTCTCTGTCCAGGAGCTCTGTGGAGCTGCCACAGTCTGTGAAGCTCTGCCATCCCCTTCCGTGGCTTTATTGCAGGTCACTGATGATCATGGAGTGTAACTTAAATTACTACTACCAAAGAAGATGGTCATGTGTACTGTTATGTCCCTTCTCTCCTCAGGTGTTGATTCCTCTCTTCACAGGGCAGCCACTGCCCTCGGAGAAGCTCCAGGAGGTTATGGAGGGGCTGTCCACTTCCCTGAAGCAGTTTGAGGAGAGGTTCCTGCAGGACAAGGCTTTCATCATTGGGAGTGAGATCTCCCTGGCAGATCTGGTGGCCATTGTGGAACTGATGCAAGTGAGTGCTGGAACGTGGTGAGGAAGTGTCAGCACAAGGGAAAACAGATGCTGCTGAGCAGGGAGGGTGCAGCATGTGGTAACACTTCACAGTGTTACCAGGAGGAGAAGCAAGAGCATATCTCAGCAGAACTGGCCTAAGACAATGGGGAGAATGTGGGAGTAGGTTCAGAACAGCAGTGAAAATAAAAAAAAAAGCTGTCTGCAACAGATCTCTTTTGTTTCTCATCTCTAGCAATAACTTCTTTTTCATTTTTTATCATGACTATTTTTAACCTCCAGAGAAGGAAGTAATATATGTAAGTGAGAAGCAAGCAGACAGGTCTGATGAAATGAGACAACCATATAGGAATGAATATTTCTGTCAATCAAAAACATAATACTTGCCCATGCCATGTCTGGAAGACAAAAGAATTAATCTCTGACAGGCAATCAGATTAAGTCTGTTACAAACTGGTTGTTCCCTGCCAGACCACCAGGGCCTGGATCCTTGTAGCCCAGCAGTGATTTCTCCCAGTTCAGGGTCCAAGGGAGTGAAAAACAGCAGTTCTGCTTCTCTACATTGTGTTCCAGAGAATGGCACAGGCAGAAAGCAGAAGGGGGGTAGATGATGCTAGTTAGGACACTGGTTCAGTTAAACACTTCATGTTTTGTGCTGGGTGTTGCTGTATAAACCAGCACTCTGTACTGCAAACTGGGCAGTGTCCCTGGAACTGCCAGCCCACCACATCTTCAATGTCGTGGCTGAAAATCACTCACAGAATGTGGTCATCTCTGCTGCCCTAAACAGCTATTCCAGCACCCAGGAATTGAGTTGTAAATGCCCTTTAAAATACAGGTTAGCTTTTGTGACTCCCAGATAGGTACACCCAACCAGAGGAGATTTGCCTTCTTCCTACTGCTCATCTATGAGCTCTTCCTTTTCTTCCCCTTTACCTGCACCTGCAAGTATACTTTTAGTGCCTGTTTTCTCAGTTAAGAAGTGACTGCCCCAAGCCTCACTGTTGTTCTCTCTCCTTTCTGCAGCCTGTTGGAGTTGGTTGTGACATCTTTGAAGACAGACCCAGGCTGAGGGAGTGGCGCAGGCGGGTGGAGGATGCTGTGGGGAAAGAGCTTTTTTTCCAAGCCCATGAGATGATCCTCAATATCAAAGAACTGAGCAATATTCAAATCGATCCGCAGCTGAAAGAGCAACTGGCGCCTGTGTTGATGAAGATGTTGAAATGAATTAACCTATCTTAGCATTTTTCCTGCCTTTTTTTTCCTTCTTAATTTCTTCTCTGACATCCAGTTCTACATGTAACTGGAAAGAGCACTGTAATTCTAACAGAGAAATTGCTGGGTGTTCTGTCCCTGGGCCAGGTCTTTCTTGTATCTTTGGGGGTGAAAGCTAGGGAAAGTTTAAGACCTTTAAGTTTAAAAACATTAAATTCATACAGAGGGCTGAGGCCCTACAGGTCACTCAACATGCATCTGGATTTTATTTCAGTGTCAGTCTTCTCAGAGATGGTAGAGACAAGAACAGTATTTCCTGACAGAATTAAAGCCAGCCTATAAACTGGGAATGTTAAAGAACTGAATAGGATGAGGATCATTGTTTTCAATTTCAACATTTGTACTGCAAAGTGTGCCTGATCCTCATCTTCCCAGCATGTGTCTGCACAGACAAGTAGAGCCCAAAACTAATTCACAAAAGTGTAAAAAAGAAATTTTAGAAGTTTCTTATTGTTGAGACATCTTGCTTGGCTGTCCATGTGCATTCCACACTTCTTTTTCCCTTGAAGTTCCTTTGAGAAGTTTCTTTATATTCATCTACAACTGTGAATCTTTATAATTCTTCAGTTTAACTGCTGCTTTGGATTTCTGAAAGCCTGGGTTCTGTTGGTGCTCTGTCTACCAGTACACATGTGTGGCAGCAGCTGTTCTTGGAGATTCATGCTGCTGGTGGCCACAGCCCTGGAATAACTGCCTACCTAAAATACCATGGTGATATTATATAGGGAGTGCCCTGAAAGAATGCATTCACAGTGTTTTTGTGAAAAAGAATATAACAGTAAACAAACTGGGTTTTCTCTATGGTAATACTGTAATAGCAATCCACATTTCTCCTAGGAAATGCAGAGGGAATAAATGCAGACATGCTCTTCTGAGACTGTTTTGGATGGAAGTTCACCAAGTAAGTCACCCTGTGCAGCTGAAGTAATATGAGAGGTTTTGTGACATTGAGCAACACATGCATCACAATAAAAGGGCAAAGAGTTGTTTTGGAGCTTTTGGGTTCTTTTTCTTGGCTGTTTGTTTCTGCTCAGTTGTAGCTGAAATACAAAATCCTTTTGTATTGCAGTACAATTTATGAGGTAAAACTGAGCAAATCCAACCATTTCCAATTTCCTCAGTTGAAAATAACAAATTGTAAAAGATGCAGAAATTGGTGGAATATTTATCTGTATATTTCCATTCATAAGTAGTTGTTGGCATTACTCTAAAATCCTTGCCAAAAAATTCTTCCTGTAAAGACTAAAACAAAATGACTAATGCAATTTAGAAATTGCTTCTTTCACTAATCAAATAACTACTTTTTTTTTCTTTTCCTCCAGTGCTACCATGTCTTGGCTAGTGACATTTTTTGCTGGCAAGTTTTAAAAAACCTGTTGTTTTCTTGTAGCTGTGGGTTAGGGCATTAACCCTTTGGAGCAGCAGAAATAAGACACACAGCTACATGATCCCTCTCAAGATAGGAAAGAGACAACTTTATTCTAAAATACACTGCTTAAGTAGAGAGTCTTGCAACTCCAAAAACAGAATAAAGCTGATTGGTGCAGAGAAGGTAACACCTCTTCTCAGGCTTAGACATGTATCCAACAGGTGTCCTTATCTTTGTTATTAATTCTTCTCTTCTGTTTACATTAGAGGAAAACAGCTAGCTTTGGGAAAGAACCCTGGCTAAGCCTGAGAAAGCTGGACTGGAAAAACTCTCACAAGAGGTTTTTCTGGGCCTGAACAACCACATTTTCTCATGGTGTTTTTCAGTTCTAGATACTACTCTGTCCTAGAAATCATTTCCCAGCCTTATTCCTGGCTGATTTTTGCACATGACTCTTTTTGCCTGTATTGTCTTCACTAGCAGCAGTGAAGGCCAAGCAATCCACTAAGCAAAAAAACCGAGCAATTTCATCAGTTTTCATTAGTGTTGTCTAGAATTGTGGAAAACCAAGGTGTCACATTACACAAGATAAATTTTCCCAACAGTTTTGTGCCTTAAATGATGACCTTTTAGTAGAGCTGGTTCATAACCCTTTGCTGTAAATGAGCTCATGGAACCTCACTGGACAGTAGCTCAGCTTCTGAGAAGCCTCTGATCTGTAGATTAGACCATCCCTGTGAGCCAGCCTGCCAAGGTCACTTACCAGCTTGAGAGCTCAGTCCTGGTTGCTCAAAGTCCTTGTAATTAATACACGTTGGATAAAGCAGTAAACCTCTCTGCTTGCTTTTTAATTTCTTGTAGTGTTGGTTGTTGTGAGAAATTACCGCACTTCCATTCTCAACCCTCCCTGCATAGAGGTGTCTGTTGTAGTGACCTCAAATGTTTTTCCACTGGCAGTAAGGACCGTCACAAAATTCATTCTATCCATCTCTTGGTGAGATTGGTTTTGGTCTCACAGCCTCTAATGCACATCGCAGCAAGGCCCACGGTGACTCCCAAAGGCCCGGCAGCCAGCGGGTGCAGCTGCAGTAACCCGCGAGCCCCGCCTGGGGCTGGCACGGAGCGAGGGGCGCTCCAGGGCAGGGCTCGGCGCTGCTGCCGGGGCTGAGCCGCGGCTCCGGGGGCGGTTCCGGAGGCGGTTCCGGAGGCGGGGCCGGGCCGGGTCGCGCAGGGAGAGTTGGAGCGGGGCAGGAGCGCCATGCCGTTCGTAGAGCTGGACACCAGCCTGCCGGCCGAGCGCCTACCGCCGGGGCTGGCACAGACCCTGTGCGCCGCCACCGCGGACATCCTGGGCAAGCCGGCGGAGGTGAGCGGGGCAGGGCAGGGGGCAGGGGGGCTGGAGCGGGGCTGGGGCCTGGA
>VZTT01031338.1:0-10991 GCA_013400855.1 Buphagus erythrorhynchus | reverse complement strand
AAGGGTTGGCACAGGGATGCTCAGACCCTATAAGGGTAGGCACAGGGATGCTCAGACCCCACAAGGGTTGGTACAGGGATGCTCAGACCCCACAAGGGTTGGTACAGGGATGCTCAGACCCCATAAGGGTTGGCACAGGGGATGTGCAGCCCCTCCCATCCCTCCCCCCCGGCTCTGCTGTGCCCACTGAAGTCTCATTCCCCAGTTCTTGGGGGGCTGCTCAGTCCTGTCTTGGTCGAGTTGCAAATTTCATTCCACACCAAACAATGTTTTTTTTTTATTTTTTATTTTTTCCATGGTTTTGATCCGGTTTTACATAGGATCTTGTTTTAATTTTATAGCAGAACAGAAATATTTGTCTATATTTAACCCGTAAAATACAGCAATTCTCACGTTACATGGTTAAAATCCCCAGAAATGTCCCTGGGGGTGGCCGGGAGGTGCCTCTGTCCCCGAGGGCTGACACCACACGTGGCAGGGCTGGGGAAGGTGACAGAGCTCCCCTTCAGCTGATGCAAACCTTGCTCGAAGAAACGGAGCTCACACGGATTTGATTTTATTTTTATAACAGTGATAACCGCACACCCAGGCTGCTTTAACCTCTCAGCTTTGGGAATTTAAATAAACTCGGCAAGGATGGAATAAAGACACGAGACCCTCCCAGGAGGTCAGCTGAGAGCAGGGATAACTCTGGGTCTTAGTGCACACCCTGAGACAGAAGGAAGGAGGAAATTCCTCTTCCTGCCTTCCCCCAAATGCCATTTCCTCCCTCTGCAGCAGGACCAGCCCTCCATCCATCCCTGCACCTCAGCTGATTCTGCAGCACAGGAGGAAACAGCAGTGCTCCATCCCAGCGTTACACCCTAATTAATGTTCTCTGAACGACCTTGAGAGAGGTACATGAGAGAATTGACTTGGCTAAATGTGGAGAGAAAAGAGCTCTAATGAAACAATAATAAAAATACAGGCTCAAACTGGAGAGCCTTTGAGCTGTTAAATTGATAAAAGTTGCTTTAAGTCCTTTCTTTTCTGAGTAGCAGGGGAAAAAAGCCAACTTTTTTTTGTTTGTTTTGATCAGTTTTTACATAGAGTTGTGTTCCAGATTTTACAGCAAAACAAGCATTTGTCTATATTTAAATTGTAAAATAGAATGATTAACATATTGTTTTGTTAAAGCCCTCAGAAATGTGCCTGAAGACATTGCTGTAGCTCTTCACTGTGTTACCTATTTAGAAACATACTGCAGTTTACTGTGTATGTTTCCTTTAAAAACAAGATTTAAATTATTTAAGTTGAAAATACAACAAAAATTAGATCCCAAGGCCTATTTTTTTTTAACAACCTGAACAAAACCAAACCCAAATCATACCTGGAAGGTCATGCTTGTATATACACAAAGTGTAATTCACAGCAGTGTGGAATTTGTTTAAATAATTTTGCTTTCTGATGCATTAAACATGAATGATCTGACATCATGACACATTTTCCTGGTGGAAAGACTGGATTTTTCATGTGCCTGGTTCCTAAGGAAATATTTATTTTACCAATATCAAGTATTGCAAGTTATTTCCACATCTGAAAATGTGGAAAATTTTCACCAGATTTAATGGGATGTCTGCTAGCCTATGGAAAGTTAACAGAAATCTCTTTTGATACTAAGAGGGATCAATGGGAATCAATAAAAAAAATAGGATCAGCATTGAAGAGGATGCTGAAGGTGCAGTTATGGCTTGGAAAACACTCAGATGTTGGAGCAGGAAGAGGTGCTGTGCTGCTGAAGGCACTTTTTGGCAAATTCACCTGTGGAATTCCAGCCAGGATGCAAAAACTGGAGATCTGACAGCCCTTCCTGAGAAATGTCAGCATGTTCAGGAAGTGGCTGGAGCCAAACCAAGCAAGTTTTTCCTCCTTCAAACTTGGTGTCCTTCTCCCAACAGTGATGAAGAGCAGGTTGTTCTCCAGAGCTGTCATTATTTCCATGTCCAGGGAAGAGATCTGGCACCAACCTCTGTGGGTTTTTATAATTAACAACTCACTCTGAACTCTGCTGGGAGATCCAAGGGTCTGGAGTGTGGGGCAGGGAGGGAAAATGGTTGGTACAGAAGTGAAGGCTCTGAACCCATCAAAATAAATATGTCACTACAGGTTAACTGCACCTTCTGCACTTTTTCTGGCCTTGCCCTGTGTCTGAGCCAAACCCCAATTATTTATGCCACAGCCAAGCAGACCCTCCTTGGTCAGCCTGTCTGTGCTGGCTCCTTGTGAGTCCTTTGTGTCATTGTTTGCTCTCTTAGCAATCCATCTGGTTCCTGAGACCTTGTTCTGTGCCTCACTCTGCAGCACAAACCCAGCCTGGGCTTTTCATGGCATTGATTCAACATTCTGCTGCTCAGGCCAAACCCTGTGATCTGCTCTGAGCTGTGAACCCCCAGCAGCATCTCAAACCCAGCAGCACCCCAGATTGCTCTACAGACCTCCAGACACCACAGGCTTTGGCTTTTCTGCTTCTCCTCCACTGGGTTTATTGTTTCTTCTTAGAGGAAACAGTGAATGAGAATTAAACCTCGCTGTGGGCCAGGCAATGAAGCACTGACAACCCACAGCTCACAATTTATGCAGCACTCTGCTAATTTTAGTCTCAGATATGGCCAGGGCAGACAATCCCCAGGGCAGAGATGTTTGCTCTCAGCTGAGGGCAGCACATGACATATGGTTCCTAAAGCATCCTCCAAGCTGGGAGCTTTGCATTCAGGCCTGAGTTGCTGCAGTCCCCTCCAAGTCATAACTCTGAGGATTACTCACCCTACACAGAGAATCTGCCTCCTAATTTAGATTATCCTGAATCAGTGAGCAGCCTCACCCCCACTGGGCTTCTATTTGCAGTGCTTGATTCACTTGCAGTGAGGGCAGAACCTGGCAGTGCCAGGCTAAAAGAGAGCAGGGAGTGAGTGGAGCAGGCAGGGAGGGTGAGCATGGCTGGGGCAGCTTGGGCACAGAGCTCTGGCACTGGGGCCAGAGGGTGCTCAGGGATGCTGCTCTGACCTGGGAACTGGGGGCACTTTTGATCAGGATGCTCTGAAGCAGCAACTGCAGCCTCAGCTGATCTGCTGGGAGTGTTCTATTCATAGAGCAGCAGCCTTGCATCACAGCAGGGCTGGCAAGAGGAAGCACCAACGCAGCTTTAACCATCTCAGGGCATTTTGGATATCTTAAACCCCACCAGAGTTTTGTAGTGAGATCCTTACTGGGCTCCATGAGCAGCTCTGACACATGGCTGAAAGATAATTTCCTAACATTGTCCCTTTCCTTATTCTGCTCCACTCTACCCCAGAGCTGGACTTGCACAGCTGATTGTACTGGGAAGAAACAGTAGCAGAATCCAAACAAAGAACCAAAAATTCCCATGAAATGTAAATTTCAAGCTCCATTACAACCAGTAGAAGAAAAAATAATCAATGCTGTCAGAATGAAAAAGGCTGAGCTTGCTGGGAAATAAATATCGTTTTCCCCAGTGTCTAAAAGCAGTTGCAAAATATGCCACAAACAAGGATTAAAAAGAGCTCAACTAATTCAAATAGAGAACAAAGATCCTCTGATTTTTTACCAGGTGGTGACATTGAGCCACAAGCTGTGTTTGATGATTGAGGTGCCAGAGTCTGGGATTTCCAGGGTGGTGATAAGGAGACAGCTCAGGCACAGGGTTCTGGCAAAGGGCAGGGAGTGGGACAGCTCTGCCCTGTTCATACCTCCTAAAACAGGTTCTGGGTTTGAGATATGATTAAATCCATTCTCCTTTCATTTTAAATTGCAGGGATTCCAGCTGACTGTTCCTTCTTTGTCCCTGAGGTCAAGTGTCTTTTGGACAAGTACCACAGGATTCAATCTGCTGCATCAACAATACCCAGCTTGCTGGTTCAAACCTGTCTAGGAGAAGCAGAATTTACCTTAGCTCCCTGTCAAATGTTGGGAGACTGGAAATGAGCCAAACAAGTTGGAACTGCATTAGCTGGGCAGCAAATATTCCTTCTTTCCCATTTCTTGTTGTGGCTGTCCCCATCCCCACTGGGAAGATCTCTCAGCTCAGGCCAGCCCTCACCTCCAGCAGCCAGGTCAGGAAGATGCAGAGGGGACACTCAGAGCCCAGCAGGGCTGTCACACTGTCACAGCTCAAAGCCAAGGCAAGGAGAACTCTCCAAGAATCTGCTCCAAGCCCCTGGAGGGTCTTTGTTCACATCCACACACTCTGCTGGCTGTGGCTGGTGCTCTTGCACAGCTCCAGACAAAGAACAGGGAATTTCCTCTGGTTCCCTCCCCACCCTACTCAGAGGAGAGCAAAGGGTGTGTTAAACAAACACTACTGAGCAAAAGAATTTATGAAGACAGATTCCTTTGTATTAGAGATTCAGTCGAGTGAGTCCAGGGACCAGCTCAGGCACCCCAGGGGGGTAAAAAACACCCCCCAAAACCAACCAAAAAACCCTCTCCAGCTTTGAAAGGGGATGTGAAAAACAAGAGGGCGAAGAACACAGTAAATCAAAAAGTGCTTCTAAGAAAAGCAGCAGGATAAGATCATTCCCAGTCTGAGAGATCTCCCAATGGCCCAGGAGGCAGCAGTGGCCCCACACCAAGAAGGAATTCTGCTCTGCAAGGGCCTGCAGGGAGTTCCCTCCTCCTGTCTCTGTTCTGGGCAGTGTTGAATTCAGGAGCCAGTTGCCAGGAGGAGTTCCCATCCCCTCGTTCCTGGAGTGTCCCATTTTCCTTCAGCAGCTCTCAGAAGTAATCATCCTTCTTGCCACCAGCTCCCCTCATCCCTGCACGGTCCTTCTGCTCTTGGACAAGCTCCAGGTCATCATTGTCATCCACCTCCCCTCCATGATCCTCCTGGGGGCACAGGGAACAGCCAGGAAGGAAAAATCAGCAAAAAGGGAATCCTGGAGAAGGAGACCCTAAATGACAGCACACCAGAGCTGTTCCACCAAACCAGCCCAGCTTTGGAAACCTGAGACCACAGGGAAGAGCCCACCCCTGCCAGGACCTTGAGGTGTCACTGGCAGGACACAGAGGGGTTGCCATCATCAGCCAGGGTGTTTTAAGCACATTTAATATCCTGGCAATACAATGCAACTTTGATATCTCAGCCTGTTGCCTCTGCTGCATGAGGAGCAGAACGAGGGGCAGAGATAAGGAGCAGGTAAGAGGAGCTGATATTTTACATCCACCACGTTTAAAACTGTCACAAACCCCAGCCAGGACATGCAGCAGCCAGCACAGCCTCCATGGGTGATTTTAGACACCTACAAGAGGTGTGGATTCATTCAGGGAAAGGAGACCTGACACCAACTCTGCTCTGCCCACCCCTTATTTCCCCACTCCCTTCATTCCCAGCAGGCAGCCCAAACCCTCAGCTCCTCTGCAATTCTGGGGAAAGTGCAAAAAAAACCCTCAGGAGCCACTCACAAAGGGCAGGGAGAGAATGAACGAGACTGGAAGAAGATTTATTTCTATCTCTGAGAGCCAGAAGGTACCAGGGTGATCCTCTCTAGCTCATGCTTGAAAAACATTGATCTGTGCCTTGCTGCACTGGCACAGCCTGAGATTCCTGCTATAATTCCTCTTGTGATTCCTCCTGAGATTCCTGCTATAATTCCTCTTGTGATTCCTCATGTGATTCCTCCTGAGATTCCTGCTATAATTCCTCTTGTGATTCCTCCTGAGATTCCTCCTGAGATTCCTACTATAATTCCTCCTGTGATTCCTCCTGTGATACCTCTTGAGATTCCTGATATAATTCCTCCTGTAATTCCTCCTAAAATTTCTCCTGTGATTCCTCCCAGCTCCTTTTGGGAAGCATCCCACAGCTCAGCTGCTGCAGGTGGATGCAGACAGAAAGCAGGAGGGGACAAAGAGCACAAAGGGTGCTCTGAACACCTGGGAAAGGGAGCAGTGGGCTCCAGGTTTGTTCTGGACACTTCAGTGAGCAGGCAGAGGAGTCTCTGCTCACATCTGGCTCCCTAAAATCTGAGTCCTCCCCAGCTCCTGGCTGCCAACACGCCCAGGTGACACCACACCAGAGAGGGAAAGAGGAAGAACCTTGGTGTCGTACAATTTCTTGCTCCTGATCTTCTTGGTAATCCTCCAGTGGGTCTTCCCTGGGCTTGGCAGGTCTGCCAGCATCCTGAAAAACACAGCCAGGCGTGGTTGAGAGAGCCCCAGCCTGCTCCCACTCCCTGCCAGGGACACAGCTCCAGGATCAGAGCCCCAGGTCTGGAATTTGGGGCTGGATCAGGAATCAGGGGGAGCAGAGGGACAATCAGGCAACACAAACTCCATTTATTTTTTCCATCCAGTCTCTTTTCCCACCTGCTGGCAGTTCCTTCCACTTTGAGAGGGAGGTCTGTCCTGCAGCAGGAGGGCCCCAGGGCTGCTGCCTCAAGCCCCAGGACTCTGGAAAACTTTGAGTTATTTAGGGTAGAGCTTTAGGGAGCACAGCACAGCCAGATCTGAAAGCCAGGTATTTATGTCACTAATTCTTTCCACATTTTCTCTAATCTTAAGGAGGTGTTGCTCTGCTGGTGCCAGCATCTCTCTCTTATTTGATTTCATTGGCCTGGATTTCTTTTTTTCTTTCTTAATCCCACTATTAATCATGATTTTAGAGCCTGACAGATAAAACACTCCTTTTTTAAAACAAGCAACGTTCAGCTGCTTGTCAAAACAAATGAACATTTCCCTGATGCAGAGTCTGGCTGCAGGCAGCAAGAAACACTTTGTGGAATAAATGGATTCCATCTGCAAGGAGGCAAACAAGGAGGCAGAGCTCTCACATGTTGTCACTGCTGCCAGGAGCCTTGGGCAGGGCTGCACTGACCAGAACCCAGCACAGACTCAGATTTTTGTCTCTGCTTCTGGTCCCAAGTGCATGAAAAGTCCCAGCCCCTCTGCAGGAAGAGCTGGGAGTGAGCCACCCCCTATTCCACATCTCTCCATCCCTAAAGGTGTTGCAAGTGCCAGGGGGGGCTTCAACAAGCAGAGAGGATGAGGCCAGAGCAAGCTCTGGTACCTGGCTAAAAGATAATTTCCTAAAATTGTCCCTTTGCTTATTCTGCTCCACTCTACCCCAGAGCTGGACTTGCACAGCTGATTGTACTGAGAAGAAACACAAACAGAATCAAAACAAAGAACCAAAAATTCCTATGAAATGTAAATTTCAAGCTCCATTACAAGCAGTGGAAGAAAAAATAAGTTGTTTTTGACCAACCTGCCAAAGAGCTTTCTCCTGCCTGCCACATCCTCTCAGTGGGATTTTGGATCCATCCAGGAATCTGATGTTTCCCTTGCAGTCCTTAAGGTCTCTGCCCACCCATCCCCAGCTGGGGATCCCTCCCTGGCCCTGCTGCTTGTCCCCAGTCACTCACCTTTGGTGGCTTCTCCTTTGGCTCTTCTTTAACACTGGGCTCCTTGAACTTCTCTGGGCCTCCCACCTTCTCCTCAAAGTCAGGTCTCTCCAGCTCAGCCTCCTCAAACTCATCCTCACCTTGGTTATTGGGGTCCTGGGCAGGATCTGCAGCATCATCTGGCATCTGGACAAGAAAAGCCTCTTGTGAATAGCTGGCAGGAGGCAGAAAGGTGCCTTCCCCAGCAAGCAGGAGCACTTGGTTGCACCTCTCCAAGCCTGTCAGTGTTTGTTAAAAAACCCCAAAACATTCTTTGTTATCCCTCCAGACCCAAGGAGATTGGAGTTGCACTTTACAGAAATTTCTGGGTAATTATTGATTTATTGGACTCTTATTCCAAGCCAGAGTTGCATCCAGGTGAAACATGGCAGGATGAAAAGATGAAAACTTTCCCCAGCCAGGTTGGGCAGGGCGTGGAGCACCCTGGGGTGGTGGAAGGTGCCCCTGCTTGTGGCTGGAGTGGGATGAGATGAGCTTTAAGGTCCCTTCCAACCCTTGGAGTGGATCTGTGATGCTCTGGTTACTCACCATGGGCTCCTGGACCACGGGCTCCTTCTGTGAGTGCTCATTGTCCTCCCTGTCGATCACTCCTGCATCTGCCAGGGACAGGGACAGAGACAAAGGGACAGGGACAGGGACAAAGGGACAGGGACAAAGGGACAGGGACAGGCACAAAGGGACAGGGACAGGGACAGGGACAGGGATAGGGACAGGGACAAGGACAAAGATAGGGACAGGGACACAGGGACAGGGACAGGGACAAAGGGACAGGAACAAAGGGACAGGAACAAAGGGACAGGGAAAGGGACAGGAACAGAGACAGGGACAAAGACAGGGACAAGGACAAAGGAACAGGGACAGGGACAAGGACAAAGGGACAGGGACAAGAACAAAGGGACAGGGACAGTCAATGGGGTCTCCTTAAAGCCACTGCCACCAGTTTGCTGCTTTATCTCAACCTGCCTGGGGCAGGCAATGCATGCAGAGAAATTTTCCATCAAGGAATTTATTTCCTCACCCATCTCCAGCTCCTCCTCGTCCTCCCTCTCCTTTGCTGCCTGCTCTGCCCCTCTCCTCGGGCTGGGGGGCTGGGGGCTGCCTCTCTGCCCAGCCTTGGGGGCAAACTGCAGGCTTTTGGGGTAGCCACGGGCTTGCTCTTCATCCATCTGGGCATTCACCTTGCTGACGAGGTCCTTCCAGCTGTAAGCAAACAGAAACCCCCTGCCTCAGGAAATATTCCATGAAACTATTCCATAATGGCAAGCAGAGGGAAAGAAATACTGCAACACATGCAGAAGTTTGGCCTCATTTAATTTTTTTGGGGGTCAAAACTAGCAGGTTGTATTAATTACTGAGATATGTGCTTGAAAAAGAAGATTTAATATGCCACATAGAAGGAAATAAGTTCTGCTTTGTAAATACAATTTATTGTAGAACTCCTTTAATATTATTCATATGACAATGACATCCACATAGCAATAAAATCCAATTCTAAATAAGTTCTTACTCATGCCTCACACATACCCAAACACACACATCTAGGGGTTTAAAAATATCCAAACCACAAGTCCTCTTCATTGTTCCAACTTCATGGAAAATGAAGATGCTACTAAATTAAAATGAGTGCTTCCCAAATATCTCAATAGCCTGAGTCAGGGACAGCTTCAGAAGCAAACAAGGGATGAAATCCCAGTGACAGGGACTCAAAAATAAGTGAAGCAAAACCTTTTAACCCCAGTAAGTTACAGCAAATTCCAAGCAGGCTCACTGCTTGCCCCAGCCTGTCCTCTACCTGAGATTTCAAAATCCATTTAAGACATTCCAGTTTTTAACTGCTGGAAAGGACAAGTGGCTTTAACTTTAGAAGCTCTTTAAGACAGGAGACAAACAAATGAGATTTAAAAGTCTGCTTAAGACATTTCAAGTTTAAATTGCTGGAAAGGACAAGTGGCTTTAACTTTAGAAATTCTTTAAGCCAGTGCACAAACAAATGTGATTTAAAAATCCATGTAAGACATTTCAGTTTTTAACTGCTGGAAAGGACAAGTGGCTTTAACTTTAGAAGCTCTTTGAGCCAGCACACAAACCCTTCAGTGAGAAAAATCCCAAGCCAGCCCTCAGCTCAGACTTCCCCATTATAAAATAATCCAAATGCAGGTTGGCCACCACCAAGAGGTCACCAGGAGCCCCCTGGTCAGAGCCTCCCAGGGCAGTTCTGGGTCTGGGGTCCCTCTGTGCTCTGCCTCAGCCCCGTGTTGCTCTTGGCTCTGGCAGGGTTGGGTTCTGTGCTCCTTATCACAAATCTCATCCTGTGTAAACCACAGCCCCCAGCTGCTCTGTAATTCCTTGGTCATAGCTCCAGAAAAAACAAAAAGCACACAAAACAGCCCAGGATCCCTGTCCTGGCTGAAATCCCTCACCAAACAAATCAATATTTGCATTTTCTGTCTCACATAGTGACAGGAACCTGGCTGGGCTCTGCATGGTGAGGGAAGATCATTCTGCCATCACAGCCACACCAGGCTCTGCCTGATTTTGATGCCTCAGGGTTTTAGTTTTTACATTTTTCATGGATTTGTAATCCTGCAGTTCTTTAGTGTACAACTCTCAGCTCCATGGACAGTGTGAGCTGCAGCTTTCCCATTTTTCTCAGACACAACAATTCCTCTCTAGGCTGGCAATCAAGGACACCTCACAGGCCCCAAGAAATAGAAACAAAAATGAGTTGGGGGAACCAAATTTGGGGTAAATTCCTTCATTACCTGAAGCTGTAATTGGAAGATTAACCCCCAATCTGCAAACGGACCAAACTTATAAAAGTGTGAAAACCCATGGTCCATTTTTGGGTGTAAAAAATGTACCTGAAGGCCCTTCAATAAATATAAATAAACTGCTTTTTATTCTCCTAATTTTGTTTTTAGGTAGCCTCAAAAAGGCATCACAACCACAATACCCCCTGAGCTGTCCCTGCAGATGTGATTTATCACAGCACTTTGGGCAGGACGTGGCCATTTAAAGAAATAAGCAAAGCACAGTCTCTGCCCTGGAAAGGTCACAGGTTAAGTGAACAGACAAAAATAGAAGAGAAGAAAGGGCAGGAACAGGCTGAGTCTAGAATGAAATCCAAAAGTTTCTTCTACAGATAAACCAGAAATGAAATCCTGTGTGCTCCAATAAACTGAACAGACACGACCTGCACACACACACACAGGGGATAAGTAAGTTAAAGGAGGAAGCACTATTTTCAGAGCCACTTTTTTTGGATTGTGGCCAGGCTTTGATGAATTGCAGCCACAGAGAGACATTTTCCTCCTTTTGCAGAACAGAGCAGTCTCCTGCCAGTGCTGCTGAGACAATAAATGATTTCCCCAGTGTCTGTACAGCATCCACAGGATCCTGGGCCCTGCCCAGGCTCCCAGGAATTCCACCAATACCAGTAACACACCAAAAAAAAGCTGCTCCCCAACCATTTTTCAAGCAAACCCACAAAAAACACAAGAAGGGAAAGAGACCTGGTGTTGGGAAGGATAAGGATTT